>QFES01007921.1:0-12312 GCA_003316375.1 Tylopilus plumbeoviolaceoides
TGTTGGTCACCGGAGAAATACCACGGGATTTCAGCTGCTCTTGCACGTAGGCAAGAGCAGGAGCTGTGTCACTGTCTTCAGAGAGGTCAAAAATGCGAGTGCAGATGTCCATCCAATCTGACGAAGCATAGCGATCCCCGAAAGCTTCCATCCTCTCTTGGTAGGTAGGGAAAGTTATAGCGTCGGCAGCCCATTCTTGAACGATTGCCCAGGCAGCTGGATCATCAAGTAGACTACGACCTTTCATACGCGAATTAGTGCGTATGCTCATCTATACGTCACAAGCACCCACCAGCTGCAGTTTGCGCACTCAACATATTTTTTATTGTAGCTTTGCAGTTGATCTAATGGGCTGAGCAAAGATCTAACCAAGCTTTGTTTAAACTAGGTACAGGTATCGTACTATGTAGATGTGGATGGTAATTGAAGGAAAGAAAGACAAGCCGACGCTGGGAGGCGGCTTTTGTAGTGTCTGCCGATTGGTCTGAGGTAAGCAAGTGGACAAGCGGAGTGGCTGAGTGGTCCACCACCGCATAATCCCGGATCGGTCCTAAATAGGGCAAAATTAGCCAAATATGGCCGAAAAAGTCAATGAACGTACTGGTCTCAAACCCGTGCAATAGTCTCTTGATTGATCCATTCTACTACCGCCGAGCCCTTGGGCTGGTGTTGAGTAGGATTGTTTGAGGCAGAGCGTTGGAGAAAGCTCGGAGCAGGATACGACAGGAGGCAATCAATGATTCCAAAGGGGACACGCGTCATGACTACATTGATGAGTATGCAAACCACGGCGAACATTAAGAATTGCTTGAAGGATGAGGTTATGGGCCGTGCTTCGACAGGGACGGATGGGCCAGTAGTTGACTGCCAGTGCATCGAAATAAGTATTCATAATAAGACAACGGACGAATGGACAGCACCTGATATGTATGGTTCCAGACCTTGATGTTACTATGTCCATCGAGAGCACTCGCGGTTACCATGAGGCACCCTTGCGCGTTTTCAAATGTCTATAATAATATATCAAAACGAATGGAGACGCCGTTATATCAAAGACTCACCGTAACCGCAACTATTAGGTCACCATCTAGATAAATTCATCGATCAGGCAGCGGTTCGAAATGTGCAGAGAAACTTACTAGTTCCATGATCAAGCTTGTGGCGGAACGCGCCAGTCTGGTAGTCAAATAGCCGAGCAAAACCGTCATCACCTCCGACAAGCACCACACCCAATTGTCGCGCCACTGACAGCTGGAGCGGCACATTGGTTAAGATGTTATGGTGGTAACTCTGTGAGCGATGAAGGGTAGGGATAGAGTACTTATCCACTCCATCACGCAAGTTAGACACGAGTAAATTTTGGCCGTCTAGGCAGGAATCTCCGCTGAGGATTGATGTCAACAGAGCGTAACCACCTCTCTTCTTTGTAGCCTACTCACATTCGACCATTCGTCTTTTTTTTCCATTTGAGATCCCAAGGGTCAACGGAGTAGCAAAACCTAAAGGTTGTAAGGATAAGAAGATTGATGCGGCCCTCAATGAATCAAACTCACACGTATCCGCTTTCCAGATAGCAAACGAGGAGACTTGATCCATCATCTAAAAAGTGGACAGAGCGGGCCACGTATGGCTGCTTTTCTTCCTTGATAGCAACTGGTAAGAAGGTATCTTCGGTGGTTTCAGTTTCCACAAAAGCGAGATTGTGTCTGATCAAGTGCTTACTATTGTCAGGGGCAACCGTCCAGATACGAACTTCACCATTTCCAACGCTGGCCAACCGACGATGCCGAGGGTCCCAAGACAAGGACTCGATGGCATTCGAATGTGCAAGAGAGATCGAGCTGAAGGAAAATAGTGGGCCATCATCGACTTGCTGGTAAAGATGAATGTTCCCGTCTGATGAGCCGAAGACGAACGAGCCCTCATCGCGGTCGGTAAGTTTGAGCCAGCTGAGACAACTGATGAATCCCGCCGACGGGACACATATCTCCTGTGCCATTTCCCCTGACGAAAGATTCCACAGGATGATACGACTGTCATTGCCTGAAGCTACATGAGAATGAGGGTAAGTGGCAAGCGCAATGAATACTTACCTCCACTCAGGAGTAGCGATCCATTGGGACTGACAGCGACAGAATTAACCGCTTTGGTGTGGCGGGTCAGCGTGAATTTCTGAGAGATCTGAATGTGGGTCAACATCAACGCAATGGAATTGTCGAGGGAGTTGGTTACCTGTAACATATCGCGAGTTATGAGGGTCTACCTGAGAGAGAGGAGTTGCCTTTATAAGATTGAGGAAGCGAGTTTTCTGTTATTATCTCTTAGCATGTGGGGGACAAGTGGCTGATAACGTACTCGTTCGGATCATACAAGATCATCATAATTATCCGGCGAAACAGACATCGATCATTGTGACAGGCAACCAATGATAATAGTCGCCTAGCCCTCGCCTCCTTTCATGCTTGTGTACCTTTTTGGTTTATTTTTTGTTTCTACAAGTGTGTAGAGTAATTATTCGCGGATCTATGTTACTACTATTCTGAGTCTAACAAAAGGGAGGGGACCAATGAACGGCATAGAGAGGGCTGATGAGCAGCACATATAGCCACTCCGGGCGCTCTATCACCTAATTGACAGAGAGGGTGATCATGCACATGAGGGAAAGGGGAAAGGAGATCGTGAGAATTTCTCAATCCTAAATAGTGTCCAGCGGCTCGAGACACGTGATCACACACCTGACTCGGCGTTTGCCCGAAAAAGATGCTGGGGAGGTCAAGGATGAATGGGACGGTGAGGGGGTGTCGGGAGGCGTATGCCGTCAAAGGATTCGGGGCAGCGCAGACCGGGTGGCAAAGGGTGCATTGCCGTGCGATGGCGGGCTTGCAGGGTGCCGGGAACGGGTTGGTACGGATGTCTGTGCGATATGGATCAGGGCCGGTGAAATGAGGCAATTTGACAGTGGAACCCAACGACGATAGGGGTGGTACTCTGGACAAGCGAAGGAGTGAGTTTAGTACTAGTACTAGTATGAGTCTGGTGCACTGCGAACTTGGGAGTGTCTTTGTGTCCATAAAAGGGATCTTGCTTGCTATTCATGGGCGAGGTGATATCAATGGTAACGTCGTAAGTACCGGTGGGTTCGCCGGTTCTCGGCTCGTACCCTGCACAACTTGCCCTCATGTCGTAAGGGTTGATGTGCTCGGCGGCAGCGGCAAACAAGAGCGCAGTATTCGGCCTCGACCTTAGCAAAAACAACCCCCTGCGCACCGCGGCGCTACCGAGGCGGGGTCGCTTCAATTGACACATGATCTACTCATTCGGGCCCGGGAATTCCAGACATGTCAGTACAAGATACACATTTGATACGTGTGGTTATGTACGCCTGGCCAATCTCCAATATTAAGTATCCCCGGGACGAGACCAACTCCCAGGCATAAGACCATGCTCCAGGCCTAGGTACATGAGTCACAGTTTGCAAGAATCAACACTAGACATACCTCGAACAGCAGCTGGCCGGCCAACACTGGTATAACCGATGCACCATATAGCAAATTTCACCACATTCGCTGAACCTCGCCAAACCATATTTCCAATGTAGCGCAAGGCAACCAGCAAGATCATCTATCATTGGGTAAGCGCGTGCTGCGAGATTAAGATTAATTACACCTTACTTCTTGACGATGCATACCCCTGTTCGAGTCCAGCGTCAACATAAACTCCGCCAGCGCTGATGCGACCGCCCTGTTTACCCTGGCTTCGATCTCATTACCGAAGCTGCTTACATCTTGCACATAAATCAGCTCGGGACCTGTCGGATAATCATAATCAACCGACATGGCCTAGAACTATGTTAGCGTAACAAAGGTCGGAGTGGTGAAAAGCACACCTCGTCGGATGAGTCCGTTGCCGCACTGGGATGTAAATTTGGTATGGGGCCGTCAGAGTTTACTCAGAGGGGAAGCTGTGGGTGCGAGCAAGATCGAGGTGGATACCTACGATATGGAAGATAGCGGGCTGGATAAAGACGATTAGAAGGATGTTCGAGCTTCATGACGACACAGGGAGAGCACTTACTCGATGGTTTTATGGTCACGGAGCAAGGAGAAACAATAAAGATGAATTCAGCTTCGCTCGAAAGGCGCACATGGAGAGCCGCATCGACAGCCATGCCAGTGATGCAAGAGTACCGAAAACAAAGCTGATGTAGATACAGATCTTTATGTGGTCGATTATTATCCAGTCTAATCAGTCTATTCTAATTGTAGTTCTGATGTTGCTACGACTACCCTAGAGTTATAATCGCTACATTGATCATGAGTGGTACTCCGAGTGGCATACAAAGTAGAGAGGAGAGAAATGTATCGTGTGAAATTCTTGGTCATAAGTAGTGCGCCGCGACTGTTGTCATGTGACGTGGCCACTCAGTCGTGTCCCGACTGAGTGGCCATATCAGTCTCCGGAATTCCCCAGGCGGAGAGCCAAACACTATTTAAGCCGCCACTTGAGATTTTACCTTCCTCTTTCTTACCCATGTATATCACGTACTTGTAGTAGCGCGATGTATCTCATAGTGTAGTCTTTTCGCCAGGTTCTTTTCGAAGTCATGCCAGGCTTTACTGGCCTTGTGATAAACTAGAAACCAGTTGTATTCCCAAATCGCCGTATAGCAGTAGTACGTACATCACCATAGCTACTCGATACACTTGACGAACAACAAGAAAGGTCACAACCTAAAACCGGTTTGAACGGAATCATTGGCACACTCACAATTGTGAGTCTTTGGCAAAGTTAAGATTCGCTGTATTATTGACAATTGAGTTGATCAACAGGAGATTCATTGCACTCGGCAAGGGTAATCCTATGCCTCTGCGAGTCAAGAAATATGGAGACAGTCAAGATCGACTCTCTCAGGTGTGGCCTAGTGCATTTAAGTCACTTGCTGGTTGCGACGGGATCGGTCTGGCCGCATCGGTATGTCCTAGCATGCTTTCCTTATTGTCTTCTGATCCAGGGCTACGCAGCATCGCCGAGTATTTAAGTGCGACGGATCAACCGGATCGCTCACTCAAACTAAACTCATCCATGGGTAATATCTTCAGTCGGCTTGTGAATGCGCATATTCACGAGGTACGAACCCGCACACTATTCGCTTTGTCCCCCGCTCAATCTGGTACAGGTATTGAATTTCCTGGAGAATTCATGCTTTCGCTTTCTCGTAAGGATCCACACTATGCTTTATCGTGACAGACGTTGACATTCAAGTTATGGTAGATTTTCCCTATCACGTCTTCTCTTGTACCCACTTCCCGGAAGCGGCAAGACCTCGCCAGGATCCCGCCGAACAACACTACGCATCAACTATTGTCCGAGGTTCGTTCCTCTCCTGCAGTATTCACCTCTCCATCTGAATATGATCAGAAACAGCAAAACTCCGTTGAGGCCTCCGAAGCGCCCCTGCCGAAATCTCCCCTTCTTGACGTCATTCATTGTTTCTCATCCAAGGGTCTGATAACCCCCTCTATGTCACCGATCCTCGGAGCGCCTCTTGCCGTCCCTTCCTCCACTGGCACATCTGAGTCCTATCTTGCCCTGTCCTCGTCAACTCACCCCGCATCTGCACTCAAGTGCAAGCGACAATATTCTATCGAAGTACCTTCGCCAAAACGTCCCCTTCTAGACACTATTCATCCCTCCTCATCTGAGCCAAGTGTTACCCCGTATCCGCCAGCTAACCCTACCTCTGCACTCAAACGCAAGCGAGAAGATTTCGTCGAGATCCTCGAAGCTCCTTCACCAAAACGTCTCCTTCTAGGCGCCGCTCATCCCTCCCCACCTGAACCCTGCATTACCTCGTGCTCGCCAGCTCACCCTACCTCTGCACTCAAACACAAGCGAGAAGATTCCGGCGATATCCTCGAAGCGCCCTCGTCCAAACGTCCCCTTCTAGGCGCCGTTCATCTCTCCCCACCTGAACCCTATATTACCTCGTGCTCGCCAGCTCACCCTACCTCTGCACTCAAACGCAAGCGAGAAGATTCCGTTGATATCCTCGAAGCGCCTTCGTCCAAACGTCCCCTTCTAGGCGCCGTTCATCTCTCCCCACCTGAACCCTGTATTACCTCGTGCTCGCCAGCTCACCCTACCTCTGCACTCAAACGCAAGCGAGAAGGTTCCGTCGAGATTCTCGAAGCGCCTTCATCAAAATGCCCCCTTCTACACACCATTCATCGCTCTCCATCTGAGCCCCGTATTACCTCGTGCTTACCAGTTCACCCTACCTCTGCACTCAAACGCAAACAGGATTCCATCGAGATCCTTGAAGCGCCTTTGCTGAAACATCCTCGTCTCAACACTATCCATCCCTCATCCGAGTCATCCGAGGGCGTACTGCACTCTCTGCCCTCTCTTCCTGCCTCGACACCTAAGTATGAGTGCAAGCGACAAGCACCCACCGAGATTACCCCCATCGGGATCAACAACGGCCATCCCTCGAATCCCTCTTCCCAGGTAGGTATAATTAACATTCGGTGACTTCCTACACTCACATCGCTGCCCACCCAGAGCTCGACATCGATTCGTGTACTCCCAAATGAAGTAATCTACCAAGTGATTGGGCTTCTCGAGGCTCGTGATTTGAAAGCTTGCAGTCAGACGTGCGTCCTTTTTAGAGAGATTTCAGGGCCTCTCTTCCTTGCTGCTATCGGATTCAATCCGACGGGGCGTTTTTGGCTTCCAGTACACGAGAATCAGTATGAAGCGCTTTTAGTTTGGACACGCTTGGATTCCTTCTGGGCTCCACGTGGGTGCTTCTTCACTGTCACTCAGGATTCGCATCTCTGTGCGCTCCTTGCCTTTGCCCATTCTCCGCGCGTGTCTGCTATTCGCACTGTCTTTCTCTCCTTGGAAGGAAGCACTCTGTCCATGCCTTTGGTTTCCCGTTTTCTCAAAGACGTCAAGTCGCTGGGGTGTCGCGAGCTTTCACTCACCGGCATGTCACCTTCCCCCGACCATCCTTTCCGTCTCCCTTCACTGAAGAACAGAACGGCTGGTAACATTAACAGTCGTCTTAATGTCCTTCGGCTCAACACCAACCTCGCATTCTCTCCGCCGCTTATCGCTGTCACCATGGACATCCTCCTCAGTTCCCCCCTTGTAGATCTTTCTCTATGCGGAGTCAAACTTCCTCGTCAAGTGTGGGGCAAGCTGCTTCGCGCATTGACTTTGTCCCATCTGCAAAGTCTTGCGGTAGACTACGAGTGTCCTGCTGGCAATCTTCTGGCGTTCTTGGATCGCCACACTTCCCTGAAGCGTCTCAACATTTGCACTGAAGGAAGACAAGAACCCCGATACCGAACACGACATCCTCACATCGATCTTCCAAAATTGCACCATCTTGGAGGCCCCCCTGGCTACGTCTGTGCCATCGCTAGACACTTACGGACGCCTGAAGTGATTCAAACGCTCTCGGTCTCTCTTGTAGACTCCTGTTCCCAGCAGCCACTCCTCTCTCAAGTTCTGAACTGTATGCACTACTTTCCTGACGTGCCTCATGTGAAAATATCATTCTGCCAATTCGGTGACATCCCGGAAGCCGGCCTTGACTCTCCCGAGAGCGAAAAACGGATCTGCCGTGCCAAGGACCTTGTTGTAGATTGTCCTTTCTCTCTCTTGTCTCTCAGAGACGCAGGTAGCAATCCCTTGGTAAGTGGACCACTTTTCACAAAACTTTGGGCTCAAAGTTCTGGCAGCCGCGCTGTGGGACATGGCTTCCATCATTCCCATCTGTAGAAAGCATAGAATTGGTTGCAGATAATTTAGAGAATACCGAGCAACTACGTGCCGAATTTCTAGCATGCTCTCTTCCTAGAGAGGGTCTACGTGTTAACATATCGTCCCTTTAGTGGCTAGCTAGCTCTCTCTAAATAGCGTCTTGTAACATTTTGTGCTGCCAACCAAGTTGGTTGCATCAGCAATCCAATGATTTTCACACAGGTGTCACACCGAGTCACATTGAGTCACACATTTACAGCAAGATTACATCACGATTACAGCATGACAGAGCCTAGTGGCACAGGCACACATCAGTCACAGTACGTCACAGTAGGTACAGACGGCACAGCGACTCGGTTGTACAGCGCTACAGTAGTACAGTGTCATACTATAATTATTTTCGTAGTTAAATGTAGATTTTGCTTTCCTAATGACGAGAAACTTAGGAATTTTTCAGAGTAAACATATCACGTGACTACTTGGTTGGAATGCGCGACTTGGCACCACTACCTATCCATCTACGACACAACGACGGCTGTCGCGTTCCGCCATCCTCTCCCTTCGCACCCAATGAGGGCGCTGACGACTAGGCGTGTGACGCGCCATACGGAACGACAGCGACAACCACGACGCTGTGGTGTACGCGTGCCAAGCAGCCCACCAGCGAGGGCAACGACACCGAGGACGACGAGGACTGCGCGTACGCGTGCCATGTAGCCTACCTATCGACGACGACGAGGGTGCTTGGGGCCATGCGTGCCACCAGCGACGCCGACGAGGACGACAAGGACGCATACACGCGCACACGGCCCACCCAACGACGACGAGGACGCATGCACGCACACACGGCCCAGCCCAACGACGACGGCACGTACGTGTGCCACCCAGCGACGACGACGACGAGGATGACGGCGCGTACGTGTGGCACGTGTGTCACCAGCGCCAACGAGGACGCGTGCGCGCGCACACGGCCCAGCCCAACGATAATGACGCGGACGCGTTACCCAGCGACGGCGACGTGGACGCGTGCCACGCGTGCCACCCAGCGACGACGAGGACGCGGATGATGGGCCATTGACGGCGCACGCGTGCCACGCGTGTCACCAGCGATGAGGACGAGGACGAGGACGCATGCACGCGCATACAACCCAGCCCAATGACGACGGCACGTACGTGTGCCACTCAGCGATGACGACGACGAGGATGACGGCGCGTACGTGTGGCACGTGTGTCACCAGCGATGACGATGACGACGAGGACGCGTGCACGCGCACACGGCCCAGCCCGACGATAACGACGTGGACGCGTGCCATGCGTGCCACCCAGCGAGGACGAGGACGCATGCACGCACACACGGCCCAGCCCAACGATAACGACGTGGACGCGTTACCCAGCGACGACGACGAGGACGCGTGCGCGCGCACACGGCCCAGCCCAATGACAACGACGCGGACGCGTCCTACCCAGCGACGACAACGTGGACGCGTGCCACGCGTGCCACCCAGCGACGACGACGACACGGATGACGGCGCATACGCGTGACACGCATGTCACCAGCGACGACGACGACGACACGTGCACGCGCGCATGGCCCAGCCCAACGACAGCGACGCGGACGCGTCCTACCCGGTGACGACGACGATGCGCGCCATGTGTACCACACAGCGACGATGACGACGACGCCTGCGCGTACATGTGCCACGCGTGTCATCCAGCGACGACAACGACGACACGTACATCTGGAACGGCACCTAGGGCAAGCTACGCGCCCAACGCGACAACAGACGACAACGACGACCACCGGCATGGCGTGCACACGTGCCACCCAGCGACGACGATGGCACCTAGGGCGAGCCGCGCGCCTCACGCGGCAACCGACGACGGTGCGTGCGCGTGCCACGGAGCCCACTCAGTGAGGGCGACGACAACGACGTGTGCGCGCACATCTGGCCCAGCCAGCGATGACGGTGATGACGGCGACGCGTGCGTGCGCACACGGCCCAGCCATCGACAACGACGACGGCGTTACGCGTGCCTTGCAGCACACCCAGCGAGGACGACGACAACGACATGTGCTACGTGGCCCAGCCAGCACGGACGACGACGACTGCATCTAGGGCAAGCCCCATGCGACGATGATGGTGATTACGGTGTGCCGAGGACCTCGCGACGAGGATGGCGAGGATGTAGCACGTATAATGAATGTATTTAGAAATTTTCAAATATATATATTTCTCTCATTCTGTGGCTTCGTGAGTCCTTGAGCACTAAGGTAGTAGGAGAAAAAAGCTCACTATATGGCTGTACGACTGTATGCACTTGTACTGACTGTATCCTACTTGTGATGACTGTAGTGCTGTGCGCGTGATGCGACTGTGATGCGACTGTGACATGGCTGTGAAGCGCTGTGAGAGCGCTGTACAGTGGGGACCTAACTGTGACACTGTGACTGATTGTACATGCTGTACAGTCCTGTACAGCCACTTCTCAGATTGCTGATGAACTCGCATTGGTTGTATTATATTTGCTAAGCCGCTCAGGGTCATGTAAAGCCTCTCGTAGTATATTGTACATCCTCATGTTGTATCATTTACACCCCAACGACCTGCACGACCTGTGAGTTAGCCTGCATGATATGATTAACGTACAATCTTACCCTGCTCAATGGTTTCACTACTAGGATTCCATCTTGCCAGATCATACTGATTGCGTGGCAAACAACGTTCTTCGCAGAGACGACTTCCAAATAGTCCTCCCCCTTCTCCTGCCACAATGCAGCGCCGAAATCTCTGTACGAGAGGAAGGGATCCTTTACACTATCCGGCACGGGTAGGTACCTTCGAATTGCGAAGAAGTCTCCGGCACCCTGACCCGAGGGGACAGAAAAGATGTACTCGATCGTCCCTGGAACGGTACTATCTTCGTGTTTGAAGAAGATGCTAGCGTCCCTTGGCAGTGTTGCATTCGTGGTGTAGCGTATACCTGCTATCGTGCAACGTTTGTAAGTCCTGACCTTACCGCCATCTGAACCCTTCACTCCGCTGACTTGCATTGCAAGTTTCAATTCCCTAGGGGGGGGTCTTTCCTCTCCGTTCCCCTCCGTTTGGAATGCTGGTTCGTGATCTTTATCGGGAAGCGAAAGGAGACTGACAGGGGACTCGAAAGATGCACGTTCGTACATATCTGCACACCTCTTCAGGATTGCACCTGCTCTTTTGAGGATTTTGGGGGAATGCGGATCGTGCAGCATGGCTCTCATTCTCGCTGCAGCACAGAAACTGACCAGCATAGTTTGCTCCAGTTCCCCTAACCATTGGTCAGCATGCTTCTCCATCGAATGATGCAAGCTTACCAATTTTATGATTCGTCTTTGTTTTTTGCAGAACGCCGATTATTCGTTCGAAGGGGAACATCCACCAACCATGCATCGGTCCATATCTGTCCAGGAACTCGCCAATGTGTAACGCTGCATGATGGTTTGGTCGCCATCTAAGCTTCGGGAAAACCTCCTTCAGGCATTCCAGGTATGCCTTCATGTACCGTTTGTACTGCTGACCATGGTATTTTGACGTTACGTGGGAAGTGCCCCACCTTACTGCCATAGCCAAGAGCATCGTGCTATGCGCCAGCCTCTTTCTTCTCGCACTCTCTTCATTCTCTTCGCATTCCTCAGATCCCCAGAGTCGGTACAGTATGACCGGGAGGTCGAACTCGATCGCAGACCGCCATTGCTCAGCTTTGAGTTTTCCATGCTCTGCGTTACCAAGATTGGTGGGTGGGCCCCTCTGCCATGTCGGTCGCACAATGGAGTTCAGGTGTGCCTGGATCTCTTCGATTTCTATGTTGGTCAACGGTTCACAGGACCTCTCGGGTGCTTGAGAATTCATGGTTTCGCATTCATCAACAAATTCCTCTCCAACAAGGGGAACTATCGGTTGAAGTAGCACCTCATCGACTTCCATCAAAGTGGTATGCTGAGTGGAAGAAGGCTAGTCGCAAGGTAAGTTCAAAATTGCATGTACTTATTATATACTCACCAACAGTTCCTGAATCAACTCCTTTTTCGTAGGATTTTTGCGTGATGATTGAATCCTATCAAGTTTACTGCACTCCTCCACCAAGGTATGCAAGACAGACACGCGTAATCGGCTAAGAGCTGTCTTGGTCGGATTCGCTCTAAGAATAGCCCTCCCTTGATCCAGTTCTACCCGGCTCGCAGCCTTGCCAATGGGCTTGGGGTCATTACGACGTAAGTCTTGATTTGCTTGCTTGTCGATAACAATCAAGTCTCTGAAATGGAACTGAACTAAGCCCAGGAAAAGGTTGTGCATTCCGTCTATCACCAGAAAGCGAGTGGGGTCCCAGTATGGCAAACGAAGCAATTCGGACCATCGTACTCCAGTCTCCTTGAAGATCCGATCCCTCACTACTCGGCTTTTAGCATCTCGCCACCGCTCGGCGTTCTTCAAATGCTCGTCTTTTGCTTGGCGCCTCCAGTGATCGCATTCAAAATTGCTAATCTCGGACTTCTGTAACCACATC
>QFES01007926.1:0-19909 GCA_003316375.1 Tylopilus plumbeoviolaceoides
CCTGAACGCACAGGTCAAGTTTGGTAGCACGGCGACGCCTGACCATATGCTTTGGGAGAACTCGAGGATTGTCCCCAACCTCCAAGGAAAACACTCCGAGTCGTGAATTGATCATGATCTTGTACTATCACCGTATTGTAGTCCTTCTTACTGTAGATTTGCGCATGGATTTTGTTTTCGCAATGACGAAGTTGTAGGATCACGATAGACTTTCCTTCCTATCATGTAGTCATGAGCCCAATCTGTGCTTCAAGTTCCGTGACCATGAACTCATCGTTTAATGATCCTCAGGCATCGACGAAGCATGGTGCCAAGTAGCAAATACCGCGCTCAAAGATTGGTTATCCAAGGGCATCCAATGGAGTATACTCGTATTGCAGGCACATCCCCAGAAGTATGGACACGTTGACGCCAATGACACCAATCATTCCAACACACTCGGACATTCTGCGTCGCGAGTATGATTGCCATTCCGATCGCGAAACGGCAATAACGGAGCGAAAAAGGACCAGGGGAAAAATGACGCACATCATGTGGGACTACTGAGTTGCGTATCACTTCTATCAAACCTTGCGACAGTGTAGATCTGAATCGCGGCCCATCCGGACATGATCAATTGATCCAGGTTGGGGGTTAGGACGTTGACCCGTCGGAGGGCTGGTTTTCATGGTTCTTTATATCTACCACTGTCTCCCATAATAAAGAAATACAAAGCGTACTACCGTAGCATTGACGTGTACAACATTCTAATCAAGTGTTGAAAAAAAATGCACGAGGGTATCTCAGATTACTGACACCGAATAAGTGTCTATCCATGCAGACAGCGATACAAAACATAAAAAGAAGGGCTTAACACTCAGCCCAAGGTCGCCCCGTACGGCGGAACATCTTCTAGAAATGTCGTACCCTGGATCCCAATTTCGGTGGTCAACGCTATGTTGGTGCTCTCCGGCGACATACTGCGCCTAGCACGTGAGCACCGCGTGCCGCACGTCCAGTTCACCGTCGTACGCACCTTGCATCGGAGGCATTAGTAGCGAGAGCGTGCAGCGATCTCACCGCCCTGGAGGATACGATCGTGCTAAAGTGTGTCGAGGTGGGTCAGTCCGTGTAACCTTGTCGCTCCGAGAAACGTGAGTACCTTACGGTAATGGCTATTGCACCCTCGTCAGCACCCGGCACACATCACCATGGGTGACTGGACGCACCTATATTGGAGGTAAGGACGTAGAGATCTGAATTTCCGTCAGATCGCCCTGAGACCGGAAAAAATTCCGTCTTACACATGTTTCCGAGGAGAGACGCGACCTAGAACGTGATGATTGAGAACATGGGACAGGGTGAGGAAGATGAATATCAGACCACTGGCGGAATATAGCCCATCCCTGCTATAGCAAAAAACACGATGCCTTGAGTCCGCAGTCGCTTCTTGAGGGGGGATTCAGATCGTTTACTCGATAACCCCGCGACCGACAAGACGAGTACGAGGAGATCAAGAAAAGTAGCTTGAACAAATCAAATGAACATAGCGTGTGTCAATCTCACGGCGTTGCTCACAATACATGATGGATATCGCATTCATTTGCGGGTAGCGGAGATAAACTTGACAAGTGCCGTGCACGTTTATCGCAGAGATCATCGTCACGTCTCCGGAAAGAAAACCTGAGTCGGGGAAAAAGTTGTGGATATGAAAACATACCAAGGATCAACAACGTCCACTGCGCCAGTGCAAGAAGCACCAGCAGAACGTGCACGATCCGTGAATCTTTCCATATCACCCATCTGTGCCAAGCATGAGCTTGAGGTTCATGGTCGCGAACGCTCTCCAGACGCACGTGCGAATCAAGAAGTTCATCGAGGAACTTCCAATGGCAATGTCTCCCAGAGACTACCGTGAACGATGCCTCAATAAAAGGTTTTTTTCGAGCCGACTAGATTGCTCACCGCTATCGTCATCGCGGCGGCTAATAGACGCATGATTCGACAAAAGGGACTGGGATATGTGAACGAGACTCACGCAGACAATCGATCCTCTCCGAGGTCGAGCCGACCCCAGTTGCGCTATGCATGAACATCAATGCGTTGCTACCCGACCAAACGTCGTTGGATGCTCACAAAAGAATGAGGAAAAGTAGGAGCGCTGTCCGTCCAAGAATATAAGGGATCTTAACCCACTGTCATCGAGGACGAACATAAGATGACATATCTGCTCACCATCGACGGACGCAAGGGCAATCGCCCACGAATGAGTGCCCATTCGACCTGAAGCGAATGCAAATACTCCCACCTACAGAAATATATATGAATCCGTCAGTCCAATGCGATCAACAGACCCACTTACCCATACACCCCCAGCAATAAAAACACGATATTCACATTCGGCACACCCAGTGCGAAAGTGCATGCCAGTGGCAGCTCGCTCATCTTAAAAATACGAAGTAACGCAACAGCGGGTTAGGACGGGGCGGATGCGTCTCGGGCGGTCACTATATGCATCGTGTCGTGTTTCAGGCCCGTTTCAGGCCCCGCCGCTCTGTCTTCTATTGTGTGCGATCAAGAAACAAAGACATACCACGTTCATTTATTGCGTGGCAGTTTTATCTGATGGAATCTTGGCAGCCCATATCTCGAGCCAGCCGCATTTGGCTTGCGGAAACCACCAAAGACAAACGACTGTGTAGAGCCTGTGTAGTCACGAGGTGAGGAAACTATCGGTGCACAATGACTGACACGTGGGGTGACGTACCACGCGTGACTAATCGACATGGTAGAACGTGCCAGTACCACATGACCACATGGCACACGTCCAAGCGTAGCCATCCGAACGTTATCGATGTTCAAGCAGGACTCGTTGCCAAGTCCTGCATACGAGAACGAGTGGTCTAGGCTGGAAGGCGATACAACCCACCGGCAAATTGAAGTTACAAGGAGAGGCATGACGACCTGCCAATGGTAGGGCGTCCAAGCAGCCTTTCTTCCTTTTTCGCACACGTTCGCCCCCTGTGGCACCCACGGTGATTTGCTATCCATGGCGTAAATCCAAACATGCTGTCGCCGATCGAAAATGACACTCGGTCCATGGTGCACAGCATTACAGCCGCGTTTGCGATCGGTGACTCGGAAGCTAGAAGCTTAGCGCTTTCCCAGAAAGTCTTCTAACACCTTGGTTCCGCTAACGAGTCGATTCTGCTTGCATTGCACGACAGGCCACCTGCCAGCGCCAAAAAGCATGTCTTGGCTGCCCCCCCACACATTAGCACGTCACGCTGCCGCCACCGATTAGGGTTCCGGTTCCAACGCCACTCCCTAACTGGCACACACACGCTCACCTCAATCCCGGTGCGGTGAACGTTGGATACAGGCTGACGTCGTTCCCTGCCACGCGCGTGTCAGGTAATACACCTGTGGCCACAGACCGGCTTTCTAATATGCGCCGGTATCGAAGATCTGGACATGGGTTTGGTGTTGCGTCGTCTAGCCAACTTGTTCAACGACACGTAAGTAATGTCTGCGGCATGCCATTGATGTGGTGACATCTTTTAAAGTAAAAAGGTGAGTAGCGGCACGACGACCTAGAGCGGATGGCAGGGCGATCTAGAGGGTGATCTTGTGAAACGCATAGCTCAATCATAAATTGCTGAAACAGTACCTGTATGACCCTTGCGTTCAAAACCGGTCCATATACTACGAGTGGCAGCTATGTTGGAGTCGTGGTGGTGGGAGGCTGTGGCGACCAGCCACAGCTCGGCTCGTAGTGGGCGTGTGATGACTCGGCGGCAAGTCAGAACGAGATCTTTATAACGGATATTTCATCGCGCACGAACAAGACAGTAAGCACTACACCCCGGGTACTACAATAATATAAAAAAAAGGTGGAACAAGCATTACAGAGTGAGAGTGAGCATGAAAGGATACGTCCGTCATGTCCGCGTCAGCGACACGCACTGCAACCCTATACACACCCTACGCGCCCTCCTCGTCCACCTGCATTTTTTGCCGGTCCTCCGGATCCAACCAGCTGTCTTCGACCGTCGCCTTGACACGCCTGACATACTCTTTCATATTTTCCCTATACAACTGCGCCGCCTCCGCGTTCGCAGGGCTGTTCGGATTCGGGTCGTGCAGCAGGCTCTGAATGGACGTCAGGATCGCGGCGACGTCGTATGTCGGGGACCACCGGTTTTGGAGGATGTCGAGGCAGAGCTCGCCGTTGGCGTAGACATTGGGGTGGAACATCCGGGAGAGGAATTTGACTGTGGGGGGTTTGTTGGGGTAGGATTCGTCAAAGGTGAGGACGAGCTTGAAGGTGCCGTCTTCGAAGGGGGTGTCGGCTGTTGGGCGATGGGTCAGTGGGTGCGAGGTGGATGGGATAAAAGGACTTGCCTGGACCGAATATCACGGCGTTCCATACCATGATGTTATCGGGACATGGGCTACCTGAGACACCGCTGGGTGGGTCGCTCGACAATCGCTTGAAATCACGAATGAGACGTCGTCTGCAGTTCGTAGACTAGCATGGACCTGTGTCGATACGCGTTCAAACATGGGGGAAAAAAGCGCACCATGATTGGAGAATTACAATACACGAAAGTCAAATGATGATGTAGTACAAGATCAAGTCCGCCACTGCCACTGTCCCCACAACAGACAGCCGCCTGAACCCTAACCCTAGGATGGGGGTCGCTCAAATGACTCAAACGTCCTCTGGCTTGTTCAGGAGCCTTCCTTCCATCCCGCCCTCGACCATCACGACTTGGCCCGTAACATGACCAGACATTTCTGACGACGACAACACTACGATTTGATTCGCGACATCCAAGGGCGTTGCGACCTTTTTTAGAGGCGTCCTGCGAACATGGTTGTCAGGCGCCTGGCATTCAACGCAACAGCCGATCGGTGACTCACGTAGCGAGGGCACGATAGACCACATCAGGGTCTGTCAAGGCACTCTCGGCCATTGGCGTTCTCACCCAACCCGGCGCAACCGTGTTCACCCTACCCTTGGGTGCAATCTTGACGATCTCGTTCTTGAGCGACATGGTCAAGCCATACATCATCGCTGAAAGCACCGTTATAATACAGGGTCAACGATAAATAGCGGCCCACCCACCGCTCTTCGTGACGGCATAGTCAGCATGACCCGCCTCACCATATTTGCCAGCCGTGCTTCCAATCAGCACGATCGCTGCCTTTTCCTTGATCTCTGGCGTTGCATCTTTCAATCGCGCCAAGTATTCACGGCAAACCAAGAATGATGCGGTGAGGTTGGTGGCGATGGTACGGTTCCATCGTTCAAGGGACAACTCTGCGATCGGGGTGTCTTCTTTCGGCCAAATGCCGTGGTTCACGACGAGGACTTGCACGGGACCTGCGTGCGCGATGGCGGTAAACATGTTCGTGACGGACGTTTCGTCGGAGAGCTCCGCCTGAACAGCCTGAAGATTGGCATTATCGTTTGAGAGGCCTTCCAGTGGGCCGTATTGCGTGTTGTAGTGGGCCGTTACGTCGGCGCCAAGTGCTGGGAGGGGTCGTGATCAGAAGGTACGACGAAGCGCCTAAAGGCCGTGCGGACGCACCACAGTAGAGCTTGGCCGTCTCGAGACCGATTCCCCCGCTTGCACCTGTCGATACATGGGTCGGTCAAGCTTGATCGGGTGGGTTAGGACGGGCTATGAGGGAGCACTGCACCTGTGACAAGAACGTGCACGCCTTTGAGACCCAAGTCCATGGATGGTCGTTCGTGGTTGAGAAGATGGTCGTGATTGGTGAAAACGGATCGCTGGAGTCAATCGGGCTTGCTGTGCCTTGCGGCGTGCGCAAAGATAGTTCTAGACCATCAGCTGAGTCTGCGGTGCTTGACTGGGTTTCAGCGGCCTGGGAAGGGGTCACTCACTGTGGAAATGGAGGCGCCGCGGTTTAACTGGAAATGGGTATCAAGCCGTCAGAGACGTACACTATTAGGCCCGTTGGATACGATGAGATTGGTGCAGCCAAGAGACCAGGCCGTTCGGTATCTAAGTTACCTGGAACGAGATTACTTATGAGGCGTACCTTGTCCTAGATGACCGTCGCTCGCTGCTTCATCGATGACGAGCAGTGAAACCATGGCGGGAATCACATGCCACATATCCGTTCTTTTTCATGTTCAAGTTCCTCGACACGTCCTCGCCATCGCTCTACGTTTCGCTCCTCGCCATCGCGTTCAACCCGACCGCATGGAACATCGTCGCCCGCAACGGTGAGCCCCACTCATCTTCAGACGAGTCCTGACCGCGCGCGCAGAGTACGAGCACAAGACGATCACGCGCCTCTTTGGCGGTAACGCGCGCCACGGGTGCTACTTCCTCGCCGCGCTCATCTTTTCGTCCGGCCTCTTGCGCGACCACCTGTACCGGCGCGCACTGGCCGACCAGCCCCGCGTACCGCTGCTCCCCGAGCCCTACGCCTACGTGCTCCCCATCGTCCTATTCGCCCTCGGTCAGCTCCTCGTCCTCTCCTCGACCTACTCGCTCGGGATCACCGGCACGTTCCTCGGGGACTACTTTGGGATCCTGATGGACCACCGCGTGGAGGGCTTTCCGTTCAACGTGTTACGCGATCCGATGTACGTCGGGAGCACGCTATGCTTTGGGGCGACGGCGTTGTGGTGAGTGGCGTTGCATGTGCGTGCGTGTGTGCTGCTGAGGCGCGTGGGGCGTTTTGGAGGTATGAACGTCCGGCGGGGTTGCTGATCACGCTGTACGTGTACATCACGTACGTGATTGCGCTGCGCTTCGAAGGGTACGGTGTCTGTATTTTTTCCTCTGCCCAGTCGCTGACATAGCCGTAGACCGTTCACGGACATGATCTACTCCAAGCGTACGGCGAAAAAAGAGTGACCTGTCGCGCCCGAACTACCTTGACGTCTAAAACCGATTTCATACTCTAGTAGATACCCACGCCCATCGTGCATGGCTCTATTACGACATTATTTGGCCATCAATGATGGTGATACGCGTTCTGGGGAATGGTTCTCCTGCCCTCGCCAATCAACCCGGTCTCCTCGTTGTCAGTATCATTGTCGCTGTATGAACCCGTCCGATCGTCCACGGCGTCTGCCGCTTCCTCGAAGCGAGTCGTGAATGGGATATGAGCTGTCTTGGATCCGAGATCCGGGTAGTATTGTCTATATGAAAAGTAGGAGACGACCAGACCGAGGGCGGAGCCGACTAGCACGTCTTCCCAATGGTCTGCATAGAAAATGAGAACGTGACTAGATAACACGGTGTTATACGCACGTCGGTAATCCATGGTACGCGAGATCGCCACCCACGAGGCGAGCCCGAGGGGAATCAGTGACAGCCACACCTTACTCTGCACACAGGTGAATGAGCATGATCACCAAGGAAGCCAAGGTACTCACGGCATGTCCGCGACCATCAAAGAGACGCAGCTTGCCAGCGAGATAAAATGTGAGGAATCCAAGGCCAGCAAACGACACTGGCGCGCTCTACGTCAGTTTCGGGTGGTGACGGCGCAAACAAAACGTACGGCTGGAATGACCACTCGGGAAGCTCCGCCAGCCGTCCTTGAGGATGTGTTTCGACGTCTGGGTGCATATATCCGCCGTGGAGAGAGCCCACACTGGGTCTACGGATCCAGGTATGGGCTCGCAGCGCGCGATGACGTCTATGGGGATGAGGTCAGAGTTCGGAGGATTGGTGGGGGGACGTACCGGGGCGAGGACGGCCGACGGTGACTTTGACGGCTTGCGTGATCGAACCGGTGATGGCGATCGACAACAACACTGCGTGGCCAGCGAGGTCGACATTGGCAAGCGGGCGTGAGAAGCAGAAGCAGAACGTACGTCCGAGGATGCTGTGGTGGAGGTCCCACCAAGAGCGTATGAGGAGGGCGTTGGTGCCGACTTGTACGGCTAAGGGGAGCAAGCCGCTGTAGATCCAGAGCGCGGTTTTCTGGGGCGTCTAGATGAGAGTGGTATATGATGAGAACGAGGGTATGACGTACGCCGACGCGTTGGTGGACTGCATAGCTGGAATGACATGAAATGGTGCAAGTAGAGACTCGACAGACATGACTTACGGGTATTGCAAACTGCCAATAGACGTTGGGATCGGCGATGACCTGGATACGAAGCAAAGGAGACGTACGAGAGGTCCGTGAGGGAAAACTGTCTCTTGAAACCGGTGACGTGGTGGGAGATGTAGTACAGGAACCACCTGACGGACATGATCGAACGGCCTTACTTTGGTTCGTGAACGACGCACCACAAGATGCCCGTGACGATCCTGAACATGCCTGCCATCAGTGTTGTGAGATCGATGCTCATGAGAGTTCGCTCACCAGTCCGGGGCGTAAGAGAGAACAACTTGGTGGAGACTGGGTCCTCTGCGAAAGAGGTTCATCGCGGGTCGGCGGGAGGAAGAGGAAGAAGGGAGAACCCCCAGTTCGACTTGGTCTATGTATATCTGACGGCTAGTATGGGCGGCCATTCAAGTTTGACATGTCGTCGGGAGCGAACAGAGGCGTTGTTCGGAACTTTGTCTGTTTACGTCTTCCTGCCTCATTGGACTAATCCAGAAAAATTGCATCTTGGCCACCTTCACACTAGCACTCGGACCGCGCCCGTTGGCATCTCGACCACCACTTCAACCGCGCATGGACAGCTGACGCTGACTGCTGAACTAGAACACTGAACATAATGCCCATGGTCTGGTATCGATTCTCTCCCAACGGCGACTATCTCTAGAGCAGGAAGTCGCGTGGAGATGCAACTGTGGCACGTGGACGATGGGAAACACTTGGCAGCCATAAAAACAGCTGATGCCGCCTTCCGTCCCGCCGTGTCCAAGGACGGGCAGTGGGTGGCAGCTGGCACAGGTGATCCGAGCGGGAGCACCTTGCATCTTTGGTACGCCGCGACGCGTGCACAAGAGTCTTGGAGCACAAGGAAGCATCGACCCTTCGCCTGATTCATCCCGTCTCGTCGTCGCATCGGAAAATCAAACGGCCTCAGCCTGGGACGTCGTCACTGACCAGCGTGTACTGACCCTTCACCATGACAGTATTAATCTGTTGACAGGAATGCGATACTCGCCACAGGGAAACCGAATTGCCACAGCTACTGCCGCTTTCGTGCACATATACGACTGTCTGTTGATACACCATTTTTGACGCAAGTGATGGTGCGTGCACGATAAAGTCTAAGACACCAATTTCACACCAATTCTGATGCACCCAAATCCAGTTTTAGCATAAAATAAAAGGGTATCCGATAAAACGATGAGTTGGTGAATATTGGGAGGTACTATAAATTTGCTGACGCAAGTGGCGGTGGATCACTACGTGCATATTCCAAAAAGAACGCCATGCAGTGTAAATAACGTGGCACCATCCTCACGTTCCTGACTGCTGAGCCTACGTATAGGTGACAGTGACAGAATTAGTGTCAGCCGTGCCACTGGCCGCGCCACCTTGGTTCTGGGGCATGGAGACCTGGCAGGCGATGTCAGGCGTGTAGGTCTGGCCGTTCCCGCCAACGGCATGGGCATCCGTGAAGGTCACTATCTCAAAGTTGGGGACGCTAGCCTTCGGATTGACAAGTTCGAGGGCTAGTACAGCATTTTTTCCGCAAAGCCCATGAGAAGATGTGAGAGATTTCATCGCGTACTGGTCCTTGGTGCGATTCTCGATAATTACGGTGCCCGTGGTTGCAGAATACGTTCTCAGAGCAAGGAGGATGTCGTCGCCAGCAGCCAATGGTATATCAAGGTGCCCCGTTTGGTCGGGCCCCCAGGCGTACCAAGCTGCACATCAGTCAGATGTGTTGTGAATGCATGGAGTGAGGGCTCTTTACCGGTGTAACTGATCCCACCATTGCCGTTTGGTAGAAGTTCGACCAGGACAGCGAGAGAGACATCGCCGCACGAACTGTCATAGCCGTCGATAACGGCTATGATAGCTATGGGAGAGTCGATTGATGTGATATAGGGAATCTGGAACGTCCCAGTAACACCCGAGAGCGTCGTTCCCTGTCGGAACAAGATTAGACAAGAAAGAGTATATTCCAAGAACGACGGCGTACAACATCCGTTTCTTGCCAGACAGCGCCAGCGAAGTTGGAGGCCGTCACAGCTCCACATCCAGAACGGCCCTGGAGGGACGCATCATGAGCACGCCCAGATAGCTGGGAGCCGTGGCGCCCTGGATGGAGAGAGCTGTATGCCAGGGCAGAATTGAGTAAGAAGCCAAGTAAAAGGACAGAACTGAAGAACATAATGAATGTGGAGTAGACGGTTAAAGCAATGAGAGATATGTAGGGGTGCCATAGCCAACCTCGCGCTTTTATATGCTCTCAAGTCGGCTACTCGTACCCCGTTTCCAACTTGAACGGTGCTGCAATTATCTTGCAAGCAAAGGGAATCTAGTCCAGGCACCGTTGTCACGTTGTTGCTTGTCCAATAATCTAATCTTGCTGACACTTGAAACATTAACATTGTGAGAAGAGCTGGGGCAGAAATGTGGATAAACTTGTTGACTTCGACCGCCTCCTACACTCGCAGAAGCGCTCGCCGGTTCCACTAGTACTCATGTGCTGCCAGCCCTAACGGGCTAAGCTGCAATCCGAGCACCTATCGCAGATTTACCGGCTGTCAGTACTAGCTACCACTCACTGTGAGTCCTGAAACAGCAGCGTGACAGTGTTTCATGTATCAATCATTGACAGCAGTCTCGCAAGCGGCAAGACCCATCACCTGACTTGCACAAGTTGAGATATGAACGCCACCTCGGATAGATCCGGGATTGAGGACTTCGGTATTCGGTATGATCTGACTCGGAGGCGGTGGGCAACTTGGTTTGCTTGGGGTGCAAAAGTCCGCCGAAGGGCCATTTGTCGCAGTGGGACAGGTGTGTCATTCACAATAGCGGTGTGTCATTAAAATCGTTCTTAGACACAAGCATTGGCAGCGAGCTGCGGAAGGGCCACCATTCGCGCGGCGGCGATCGCGCCTCTGACAATCCGGTGCCAAAGTTATGACATGGAACCGATTAAGGTTATGCGGAATATAGATGGGATTTCCTGCAAGATTTCGTCGCAATTGACTTCCAGCGACAAGTCGACATGAATACAATCATCAACGGCTGCAACGGTCATTCCGTTCCAGCCAGAGTCAATCACTGCGCTGTCGTGGCTGTCACTGTCCTCCAGAATCTGTGATGCGTGAACCGACATACATTTCAGCAGTAAGAACCAGGAAAAATGGACGTACGCGCATCGCTCCACCAATGACGAATCGGTGGTGATTGGTATGACCACAGGTACACCTGCCTCCGTCCGGTTGAACAACATCTCCGTCTTTCCTGTGTTGTATTCATCCCAGTAAGGGGTGATATTGTTTGGATCGAGTTTGGTGTCGACATCGTAGTATTTGGCGATGGACATGAAGGATTGCGAGAAGGCGGTGATGAATTGGGTGTTATTGTAGGGAGGAGGGTTGCTTGGGCTGAGATGATGACATAAGTCGTCAGTCTAGACCACAGTGGAAGGGAGAAGATCGCGCCGGCGACACACCTGTAAAAGTAGTAAATGCCATCCTCAGCGTGGTACCCAGGCGGGATCGCAAAAAGGCCCTAGTATAAGCTATATCGGACACGGTGATCACTATACTAAGATTGAGAGACTGACCTTCCACGAATGACCGGCGAATGCGTCGAGTAAGTAGTAACTTGGACAAATAAAGATGGCTACAACAAAAATGGATCAGATTCTTCAGATCGGCTCATACACAGAGCGCTCGATTTACAGTCACCCATCACCCCGATGGCCTGTTCGACAGGTGTCCCATAGTTTCGATAAACACTGGCCGCCTCTTGGACTTGTGGAGATGTCATGTCTGGAAAAAGACGAGAGATGTAATCCGTGATCGTCAACGTCTGGTTCGGGTTGACAAAGGTATTCCCCTCATTTTGGTTGGTCACGGCAAGGAGTACTTGCTTTTGGAAGCTTGAGCTAACTAGAAATGCATTGAAAGTAGCAACGTACACCGTTCACCTGACCTCTTTCAAGAGTGACGCTTGGACGCTCGACGATGAAAGTACCATCAACCACGGGAGCGAAGGCGAACGTGCCATAGAAAGCAGAGGCGACGAGGTTGTAGTTCACAGTCTCTAGGGTTTCGGCTTTCACAGACTGCAGACACGCAAACGCGTCGGAACTCGATGCACATCTGCACAGCAGTTACTATGTGGTAGAGGTATATCTTGGCGCTGGCGGCTCACCCAGTCATCGAGACAGTTTGACTGTACAGGAACTGCTCTTGCTCAATCCGCAGTTTTTCCAGGCGACGGAGCACATACCTGAGGTACCCGATCGTTGTAGCAGTACTGAGAAGGCAAAAACGTAGAGCTGGTTATTGCAGCATTGAAAAGCGGCGGTTGGGTGTTGCCACCGTGGGCGACGACATGTTGCAAGACGGAGCCAGCCCCCGCCGATTCACCCCATATCGTGACGTGGTTTTTGTTACCACCAAATAGTCCAATCTAAGACAAGCATATGGGTGTGAATGGAATGAACATTGTCCTAAGTCTTACATGATCCTGTATCCATTGCAGTGCAAAGGCTTGGTCGACTGGTGATGGTGATGGCGACGGCAGATGCTGTGAGCATGGCGAAGCATAAAGCAATGGAGTTTTTCTCACGGAGGCCGGCGTTCAGAGCACCTCGAGCCTTGACTTCATTCCCGGGGAGGAAGCCTTGTGCAAGAATCAGACCAACTGTGGAGACAATCGTGATGCGCGTACCGAATGCGCCCAGGCGGTATTGAATAACGACAACGAGTACGGTATTCAGGGAGTCAGCGACAAGTTCGGCACCATTGAATGCATATCCAGCTATGTAGCTAAATTTCGAGTCAGACGCGCATGTTGGAACAAACGACTTGAACCACGTACCCCCCACCGTGAATCCAGACTAATACGGGCAATCCACCCTGGATCACCGGTTCAGGGGATATTGCTCCAGGAATGAATACACTAGTTACGGAAACAAAGTCGTGTTTCAAGTTAGCCGGGAACCGAGAAAGACAATGCAACTCGCTTGAGGAACAAGCAATCCTCCGAAGGAGTCGGCGTCGTGCTTTGTCGCTTGTTGTAACCGTATGGTGAGACTGAAGCCGACAAGTTCACACCAAATGAACCTTGATAACACATATTGGGATTTTGCATCGCAGGTAGTAAGCCAGACTCAGAGACTGGCGGCTGAGGTGCTTGAAACCTCAGGTTGCCTAAGAGGGAGAATCAACATCATGATGACGCTCGCAGTCTGCAGTAAAAACTCTTGTCACCAGTGGGTGGAGCTGCATAGCGAATGCCCAAGAACTTGGTGATGTTCGTCTGTGGATCAAAGTAGCCTTGGTATTGTGCATAACCAAGGTCCACGATCGGAGTCATCACATTCACATCTGTAGCAATCGCAGTGTTAGCCCAGAAGGTCAAACAGATGAATGAGAGTGGAACCCATGCGAGTCCACGCGCCATTCTGATGAAGATTCGGAAACTTGCAGCGACCTGCAGAATTGAGATGATAAATTTATACCGGCAGTGCTCGATTCGAAGCGCTCTCAGTTGGTTTTCCCGACTCCCACGAGGGCGGTGAATTGCGCCGAGGACTCGGATCATCTGATGGTCGGATATTCAAGTTATTACTTCTCTCTTCCACTGCAGCGTTACACCTGTACCAATACTTACATTCAGTAGAAACTGTCGCGACACAACACACCCGTAAACGAGAGAGTAAAGGGTCTTGCAGGAGCGATTGGCACCCGGAATCATGGTTTCAGGTTGACCGTGAAGCGATTACAAAGGAGGGCCAAGCGGAAGATTCGTTCGGCCGGGCTCAAGGCTGGGCCGAGACTCTCAGACAATGGAACGCGTGACACTGTCTGGTTCTCTTTTCCCATGTTTCAACGTTACCATCATCTTCTGCTTCAGCCAATTTTCAACGCCGCCCCGTTTGTCGAGCTTCTCACTGCTCAGTACGGAGTCGAGAAAGCCTTCTTAGCACATGATGGGCCGGGGTTCTGTCATTTGGTAGAATGACGACCTTTGGGAACCCGTCCGCCTGAAACCCCATCTTTTCTTCGCCACTTTCCATTACTCGCCATAAGCACTTCACTATCCAGAAGTTCAAAGAGCATTGTATTTCACCACTTGTTTTCGCTATGCAGGGCCTTGATGCTTTGTCATGAGATCGGAAACATCAAATTCTACAGCAAATGAATCGCTCGCAATCAGGCTTATTGATGGAGATACCATCATTGAAATGGGATGACTTCTGGTCCAGAACGCATCGATCACTGCCGTCGTAGGTGTCACAGTCCTCAAAAATATGCAAGCAGACAATCCATCACATCAGAACTTTTGGTCAGGGAAGTGCACGTACACGCATCTTTCTGGAAATGTCAGACCCGTCGTGATGGGCGTAATCACCGGTACGCCAGCCTCTGTCCCACCAGTCCTGCGTCAGTGATACTTATGCCAATATGGTGTGATATTACTCGCGTAGAATTTACTTAACATAGACGTTGTCGTATTTAGCAAGAGAGACAAATGACTGTGAGGTGGGTGTTGTTGTATGGAGGGGTCCCGGGTTGCTCGTGCTGATACGATACCAATGAGAAACGCAAAATAGAAAAGACGAGACGGGAATGCACCTGTAGAAGTAGCATATAGCATCCTGACCATGGTACGCGGGTAGGAGTGCAAATAGACCCAAAAAGTGATCCCATCTCGGGGGACAGTTAGCGGCCAGACCTAAAAGACTGACCTTCCACGAACGACCAGCAAATACCTCAAGCAAGTAGTAGGTCAGGCAAACAAAGATAGCTAAATAAGTGATCAGTCCTTGACATTGATTCTATGCCGAAGTCGCTGGACTTACAACCACCCATCACCACGATCACTTGCTTAACTGCCGCACCGTAGTTTCGATGTACATTTGCGGCTTCTTGCACTTGAAAGACATCATGTCCGGGAAAAGCTGAGAGACATAATTTGTGATCGTCAACGTCTCGTTCGCATCGACGAAGACATTTCCCTTGTTCTGGTTAGTCACTGCAAGCAACACCTGCTTTTGAAGCGTCAGCTGGTTGGACATGGAGTGAAGGTGGTGACGTACTCCATTCACCCAACCCCTGGTAAATGTAATGCTGGGACGCTCGATGATGTACGTCCCATCAACCACGGGAACGAAAATAAATATGCCGTAGAAAGCAAAGGCAGTGAGCTCAGTCTTTGCAGCCTGAAGTGTCTCTGCGCCGACGGATTGTAGGGATGTGAACGTGTCAGATGCCGATGCACACCTGGACAGAAGCAGTCACAGTATAGTCGACAGGCGCGTATCGGGATCCAGGAGAGATGATGGCTTACCCGGTAATGGTGACTGCTTGGTTATATAACAACTTCTAACCCGGGTCAGTTTACAGATTTCTGTCAAACGAGAACGAAGACACACCATCTACTGGGGTAATCGATCGTTGTAATAATACTGAGGTAAAGCCATGGAGCTGGCCATTGCAGCATGGAAGAGCGGTGGTCGAGTATTTCCACGGTTTCCACCGTGAGCCAGTGATGCTGCCAGTCTAGGACGGACTCGGAACCGGCACCTGTGGATTCGCCTCAGTCACTGCCGAACAGCCGAATCTAGTTATAAATATCACATGCTAGTATATCCACTGAAAAAAAAAAATCATTATACTGGCGCCACTGATTGGTCCTTTCGCCTCAGCGAGGGGAGCTTCAAGGTTACCTCTGCTCGCCAATCAACATTTCAAAAGACTTGTCCCAAGAAATCAACTACACAGGAAATCGTATGAAATAAAACAATCATCATCATGATTCACAGGTAAAATAAAATGGGCTGATCACTGCGCCGTCACGGGGGTCAAAGTTCTCCAAAACCTGCACATTGTGGACAGACAGATAATATCACCAATCAGTTCGACAGAGAAAGATGGGCCCAAGCAAACAGACATACGCGCATCGCTCCGCCAATGACAAATTGGTTGTTATGGGCATGACCTCTGGTATGCCTGCATTGGTGCGATTGAATAACATCTCCATCCTGCCCTCGTACTAGTAATGGTCCCACCGAGGTGTGATGTTATCCGAATCGAATTTGATGTTGACATCATAGTATTTGGCGAGGGATATGAAAGACTGTGAGAAGGCAGTAATGAATTGGGTGTTGTCATAGTAAGGTGGTGGACTGCTTGGGCTGAGATGATGGCATCGGAGACAGTTCAAGCACAAGTGAAACCTGGGAAAGGACTCAGATGGGTCACCGGTACATACCTGTAGAAGTAATATAGAGCATCTTGGCCGTGGTATGCTGGTGGGATTGCAAAAAGACCCTGAGATGGTAATACATGGTAGAGTCGTCCATAGTACAACAAAGCTTTGAAAACTGACCTTCCAGGAACGACCAGCGAATGCCTCAGCCAAGTAGTACATCAGCAAACCAGCCCCTCCCTGGCCAGGTCTGGCCAGACCTGGCCAGAGTTCTAGCTTTTTCCAGCTCCCACAGCAAGGTTCCCAACTGCCCACACCTGGACAGCTCTCTCTAGTACCCTCATAACTGTCCCAGACTGTCCCAGACTACCCCTAGATTCCCACAGACACTCACAGCCACTCACAGATCCCCACAGACACTCACAGCCACTCACAGATCCCCACAGACACCTACAGCCACTCACAGATTCCCACAGCCACTCACAGATCCCCACAAATGCTCCTAGTTTACTCTAGATCACCTCAGATCATTCTAATGTTAACCAAATTAAATTATATTGCACTTATATTATATATACAACCATAACCACAATGCAAATATACACAACAACAAACAATTATCAGAACTTACCACTATACTCAGGTGATATAATCTGTATAATAGATTCTTGTCAGTCACAACCAATATCATCTACATTGAAATAAACTTACTATATATGATAGCTCATAGTTACTTCAAGTAAAGTGATGAGCAATCCTAAGGTTCTAAATAAAATATAGTAAGTGATGATAAACAAAGGATGTAGTTGAACTTACAAGTAATGAGTTGAAGTGACAAGTGGTGGTGGTAAGTGGTGAGTGATGAGTGGTGAGTGATAAGTGATAAGTGATAAGTGAGGATGATGGAATTGAGAAGAAAGAAAGGGTGGGAACAATTCTGAGCTGTTGGCTGCTTTATATATCATTGGTGCCACAAATAGATACAAATAATTGACTTGTGCGCTTTTTTCAAACTCAAGTGTGGGAAATTGCCTCATTTGGTAATCAAAACTCCGCACCACTAGACTTTGCCACAAGTTCTTTTTGCTATATCTATTTACCACACTTGGCTACACTTTCACTACACTTTTGTCAACACTTTGTCAACACTTTACCAACACTTTACCTACATCTTTGTCACACTTTGTCAATACTTTTCCTGCACTCTTGTCAATACTTATCAAAACTTTCCCCAGCTTTGATTAGCTTTCATAAGGATCAGATTGGCTAACTTTCCTAGCTTGATTAGCTTTGATTAGTATCAGGTTAGCCTTGGATTGGATTGGGATGAGCTTTGATAAGGATTAGATTGGTTGTGATTTGATTGGGATGAGCTTTGATAAGGATTAGATTGGCTTTGATAAGAATCTGGTTGGCTTTAAGGGTTAGATTGGCTTTGATAAGGATCTGGTTGGCTTGATAAGAATGATATTGGCTCTGATAAGAGTTAGATTGTGTTTGATAAGGATCTAGTTGACTTGATAAGGGTTAGATTGGCTTTGATAAGTGTTTGTTTGGCTTTGATAAGGGTTAGATTGGCTTTGATAAGGGTTTGTTTGGTTTTGATGAGGCTTTGATTGGCTTTGATAAGTGTTTGTTTGGCTTTGATAAGGGTTAGATTGGCTTTGATAAAAGTTTGTTTGGTTTTGATGAGGGTTTGATTGGCTTTGATAAGGATCTGATTGGCTTTGATAAGGATCTGATTAGTTTTGATAAGGATCTGATTGATTTGATAAGAATTTGAATTGGATTAGAATTGGTTTTAATAGTTTTAATTGGGTTAGGATTACAATGAGTTACCATAACTAAGGCAGTTTGTGACATCCTAGGTAAGTCTGTCATAGTCTGTCAAAGCCTGTCACCTCTAGAGCCCATTATATATGCTAAATAGAACTTTAAATAGGAAATTAGTTGCTTATGTAATGCTTATGTAATAATGACATAAGCATTATATAATGATATTTCATCATGTGACTTTGTAATTATGATTTGTCAGCATCTCACAGCATCTCACAGCATCTTACAGTTCTGTCACAGTCTGTCAGTTTTCAGGGCAAGTCTGTTGTACTCTGGGGAGTCTGTGAGTATGCTGGGACTCTGTAAGGGAAAGGTCAGTTTGCTGATGCAACGATCATCTTGCCAGCGGCACACTATGGAAACATAAGTCAAGATGATTAGCGAAGGTAGTTCACCGTGACTTACCAGTTGTTGTAAATGCTTGTTGATCAATTATTCCCTCATGACATGGTGGTCGCCCTGTATAATGTAGAGAAGTCGTCGAGAGGGTAATTTGAAAATCGAATTGGCTGGCTTGCACCATTGCGAAATTGGGTTGGTAGAACTGGACGTTTCCATCACTGGCAAGGGAGCCTTCTCTTGGTCGTAATTTGTAAACTGCATCGGAGTGAGATGGTGCCATCGTGTGGATTTCCTGCACTTGCGTCGCTATATCGAGACTTCGAGTAGACTGTCGCGCAGGCTTGGTAGACTGAATGCGTTCAGGCTGTCTTAAGTGGTGGATCGATCTGTCACCACTCTTCCAGCCAGCAAGGAATGTCTTGGTTGGGATTCGGTCGTGCTTTATGTTAGCAGTAGTGAGTTGCAAGGCAAAGACTTGGAGTGCAAATGCTCTAACTCACCGTCGACCTTGAGCCGAGGCTCGTCATCGTCTTCAGTCCGAGTCGTTTGGTGGTGGAAACCTGGGAAGTTTTCCTTTTGGAAGGCATGAGAGTGATATGCCAGCGGTCTGATGCGGAACGGTAACGCAGTCCTGTATTCGTAATCTGAACAGTACGTTAAAACATCGATGTACCCTACAACATGGCTAACCGCATACACTAAACAGTGACAACAGAGCTGTCCGCGAGTCGTACATACCATCCCAACTTGAAGAATGAACATATGTAGAATATAAGGGAAACAAACTCAAAATGGTATGCATGAACGAAGTGTCAAGCAGAGCATAGATGTGTGAGGGGAGCCCACCAGACTTACCTGGGTGGTTGAGACGAGCACAGAATGTGGGAGTAGACAAAGAAACTTGTTCCATTACATCAGGGAGGGTTCCCTGGTATATATACTGTATCCTAAGCGTCTAAGCGATCCCCAGTGGGTATGCGAAGACCTTGCAGTATATGCATGTCTTATTACATAAGGTCTGGTGTGTGTCCGGTAGGGACGGACCAGGACCAATGTATGTCCGGAGCGGACTGACTGCGGACATGCACGGACTATGTCTGGATGTCCTTCGTACTACTACTAGTCTAATAGGGGTGTATGTACTAGGTACCCTACTTATCTATTCGACACGAAGGTTGGACGGGCAACTTGAAACTGGAAGCGAGCTGTGTGATAAGGATCACTGGCGGGAAGGCTTTTCAAACGGAGTCGTGGAGTGGAGTGCTGTGTAAGTAATCCGCCTGCAGTCTTTGTCATCTGGAAGCGAGAAAGAGCATTAGACTGGCTTGACTCCACTCGGGTACGTTTCAAGGGACTGGAGGGTAGGAATTCATCTGAGTCGTTTTCTCGAGCTCGTCTGAGTCTTCTCGGATTCATTGCGGTGGGCGGGCGTGTTCCAACCGGG
>QFES01007930.1:7383-21960 GCA_003316375.1 Tylopilus plumbeoviolaceoides
GGGCGCGCTGGCGCGCACGATCGAGGGCTTCGTATCGTGTCTCGCACCGGGCGATGCGTACCAGAACCCGTATGGCCATCGCGTGATCGGGGACGAGGCATGGGACCAACGTCTGATGTGGTCCAACAACGAGTGGAGGACCTGGGAAACCTGGGGGTGGTATAGACACTTTTGCAGAATGGTCCGTCGCGCTCTCCGCTGGGGGTTGCATTTGATATGCTCACGCCCTCTCTCTCCCAGTATGCGCCGTACCTTCGCAACTACGCGACAACGCTCAGCACGGTCGGGTTTGCCAAAATTCACGAGTCGACGGACCCTGCTGCCGTGCTCATGAAAAAGACGTGGGACATCGCGACAGGTCAAGAAGCCTAGGACTCTGCTTACTCACCGCGTCGTGTTTGCTTGTGCTCATTGTTGTTAGTCGTAATATTATGTCTACTCCAGGACCCCAACGTTGACTTTGAGTGATAATTTAAGAGAGTCCGACGTCCAGGGCCCCGGGCGAGGTTTGTTTGCACCAGGCCGGTGAGGAGTTTCAATGAACCTATGCACTTGCCCACCGGCGGCGTCGTGTTTGTCTTGTGCTCGCTGTCGTCGTTAGTCAAGTAAAATCGTGAACTCTATATACATCTATACTGGGTATCCCAAAGTAAATCGAAAAATCTATATATATAAAGTGACATCGAAGATCAATCCTTCTTGTCCTTGGGCCCTGAACGGGTCCCCGTTGAGTACCCGATCGTACCAACAAACACCAACGCTGCTCCGATCCACATCGTGGCGTTGGCTCGGCCGCCATACACGGCAACGCTGAGAAGGAGCGACACGGCTTTGCGCACGGTCAAGATGAGCGTCACCGTGAGGGACGTGACGCGCCCCGTGAGCCTGTTAACGCCAATGACACACAACAGCTGCGTCGCCGTGTTCGCCAAGAGGTACCAGATCGCCGTGGGCAGCGCGAGCGTCGCGAGGGCGCCTTTGAGCGTCTCGGGCAACAGTGCGTGTACACGCAGGAGTGGCACAGAGGCGTGGAAGACGACCGGGCTCGCGCTCGACCGGGCAAACTCGGTCGCGATGTTCTCTCGAGAGAAATAAAAGAGGGGAAGGGCGAGGGCGTGGATGTAAAACATGTTTTCTTGCCAGGACGGCTGTGCGAGGGGGTCGGACGCGGACTGTGGCTCGGTGGGTTGGATGTAGCGGGCAAAGACGTAGTCTTGGGAGAGGCCGAGGAACCCGGTGAGGAGGAGGGCGAGGGCGAGGATGGAGATGCCTTGGGTATAAAGGGAAACGGCGACGGTGGCCGCGGTGGGCTTGGGTTTGGAGGCGGAGAGGGTGGTAAGAATGATACCGATCGTGACGATGAATACGGAGAGGACTTGTCTGAGGGTATATCTAGGGAATGTAAACGCTCAATCTTTGGAAGCGAAGCGAGACACAGCGCGCACCGTTTTTTGACAAAAAGGTAGCCAAGGATCATGTTGATGATCATGCCGCCGCTGCGGAAGACGATGTGGACTGTCATGGGTATATCGTATGCAAACGCGGCATTGTTGAGGACAGAGAGCACAAAGAAGAGTGCGACCTGCGCGAAATAGGGCAAGAGGGGTACTCTACGTTTTTTGAATCGAGGCAGCCACGTTGAGCGAGACCAAGCGAACTGGCCTGGGAGAGCGTAGAGCGAGACGATGAGGAACTGCAGGAACGTGATGAGGATGCCCGAGCGAGGATTCTCGGAGGTCAGCCATTCGGTCGTGATCGCGTTGCTGTATGGCTGATCAGCTTACGAGGCAAAGACGGTCTACGGACGTACCTGCAGCAACCACCGAACACGAGGGAGAGGGTGGTGATCCAATCTGAGGGAGACAACATGTCTCGGACTAGTAGCACTAATGGTTATTTATCCCGTGACCTCGACGCGTGTTTGTTGTTTGGCCCGCTCGATATAAAACCCGCCCTCGAGGTGACGCTCGTCACTTTCTCTTTCGCCCCTCTTTCGGGGCCATCCCGCGACATTCCCTACTATCAAGTCATTCCCTTGTATCATGTCCCCCGACCGTCGTCACCCCGCTTCCCTCCTCCCCGCCTCCCTACACAACCCTGGTTTCGTTGACCTCATGAGCAAACGCGTATCCATGGAAATGGTCCATTGCATCGCTCTCCAGGCAGCGCAGGTCATCATGGTTGAAGATCAGCCCCCCGCAGAGACACCCCCCTTGCCCACCCCGCCCCCTACCCCTGTCAAGCCCATCTCCTCAGACACGCACGCTAGCGACGTGGCCCTCCCCCCCTACCATCTCCCTAGCCTAGAGTCCTTCATCGTACGGCTCATTCTCAAATCCAATGTGCAGGTACCCACCTTGCTCACGACCTTGATCTACCTCCATCGTCTTCGTGCAAAGCTGCCGGCGATGGCCAAGGGTAAGTCCACCCCGTCATAGTCCGCTTATCCTGATACCACTTTGACAGGCATGCCCTGTACCCGTCATCGCGTGTTCTTGGCGACGCTCATCGTTTCTGCCAAATACCTCAACGACTCGTCTCCGAAAAATAAGCACTGGTCTGCTTATGCCTCCCTGTTCGATCTCGCAGAGGTAAATCTTATGGAAAAGCAACTGCTGTTTCTGCTTGACTACGATCTTCGCTTCGACGAGGACGAGGCACTAAAGCACTTTGCTCTCTTCATCGCTAACAAGCAGGTTGATCCTCCCAGCCCTCAAGAAACTAGGGTCGCTGCCGTCGAAAAGGTTGCAAAGGCGGGGAAAGCGAGAGCTCAGGCACAGCAACCCCCGNNTCCTCTTTACGACCCCGTTTCTCGCCCACAAGCCACGACCGGTTCCTCCATCGTGTCGACAGTCCGTGGCCTCGCGAAGCGAATGTCTAATAGCCGGTTGAGCGTGCTGCACAGTACAAGTCGACAGCCTCCACCGCCGCCTCTCCTGCCATCCCCGTTGTCAAGCAGTCATAGCTCCGACACCTTGGGCGCGACAGACTCTGAGATGGACTCCTTGACGGAGGACACGGACTCGTCGACTGGTTCGATCACTAGCCCAGAGGATGAACGCGACCATAGCAAGGTGCTGTCCAAGAAACGTTTGGTGCTCGGCTCTCTACCATATCAAATCCGGCGCGAAGGCAGAAAAGTGTCCGACACGTCTTCGATCAACTCCGCGACGACCGTCAAGGCGATAGACCACTCTTCGCCGACTTGCCAGGAGAACCGTGGTCCTGTTCTGCCCGAGGCGTGTTCGATTAGAATCGTGCATCGCCATGGTGGGAAGCCACGGGTGACCTCGTACGTGTACGGAACATCGACAGGCTTGCAGACCAGGGGCATCAATACTCCTGTGGGCTCACCGCGGATCAAGGAAAGTTTCAGCACCCCTGGTTTCCTCAGCCGCATGTGGAGCGCAGCGACGAAGGCCCAAGACAGGGAGATTTCGATCATCAAAGCATGCGCTGCTCCCCCGGCCGTGACGATTGTCGAGCCTCCTGAACATCATGCTCACGGCCACGGGAGCACTCTCCGAAGGCTGGTTCACTCGCGGTCCTCTATCTTTCGTGCGGCGGCCAATCAGCTTGACGTCTGATCTCTTTCTGGGTGTGGGGACACGATGACGATCACGCATTAAGCGGACATCAAAACCTTGCTCAGGCATCTATCCAAAATTCCACTCTTTCTCGCGAATCCTCGTCTCACATCTCTAACTTGAACCTCGGACATCCCACGTGCTCGCGGACACTCATGAACTCGACCCATCTGGAGAGACTTGTGTATTTTCTTGACGGACCCGGTGTATTTTTCATGGACGCCCACGCCGCTGTAGCCGTACATACATGTTCTAACTTCCACTCTCGTTCTGTACTTGACACTGTATCATACCCCTGTCGTTTTGATTGACCGAATGATGATCTTTTTGATGGCATGAACAGTGCATGCGCGCAAATTTCAAACGACTGTTGCTCCATACTATCATAGCTACGTCTGCGAACGAAAACGGTGCAGTTCAACGGCTGTAATCCGCCGAACAAATGCCGAGGCGGAGTTTCATGAATCTTCTGGCTACTAGCCATGATGATAACCCCAAATCGGATAGTAAATCCCTCTGTCACAGCAGCTTGACATAGGATGCAGGGAAAAGACCCTCCCTTCCCTGCCCCTCGACCTGACCTGACCACCTACAAGGGTCAGATCAGACACGACGACTTCCGCACAAAGAAAAAGGCTCACCAGTCCTCGGAGGACTTTGCGGTGACAAACACCCTCGTACCAGCTTCGATCGCCAAATCGCCCGGGTCCTGCCAAACGCGTCACGCCCCTGGCTCAGATCAAACATCGACGCGACCCACCTCGCTGCTATAATAATCATACAACACCTCTGCCCACTCGCCCTCTGCCACCTTCTCCCCGGGCACTGGCAGTGTCGACGTCGCCCGTCGCACCGGCGGCGGTTCGTATGTATTCCTCGGCGCAGTGAACGCAGGGGGTATCCTCACCATCACCGCAGGCGTCTTCTTGAACGCGTTCAGTACGTTCGCCTGTCCCCGTCATCGGTGAGTTCAACGCACACGTCGTCGTCCAAGGACACGACCCACTCGCCTTGCGCAGCACGAGCTTCAAGTCTACTTGCGCCTCGGGCGTGCCAGTGGCCGTTGGCGCTGTGTGCACGGGCGTGTTGAACGCGGCGCGGCACGGGAGCGTCGGTGGGCCGCCGCCGCCGCCGTCGCTGAGGGCCTTCACGCTCGCGCTTGGCTGGGACAGCGTCGGCACCGACGCCATCGGTAAGGACGAGGACGTGGGCGAGTGTGGCCCCGTCCCCGGGCCCCGAGCCCCTGCCCGCGAGAACGCAAGCGAGAACCCGCCGACCCGCCCAACCGACACTGCACACGCCACGTCCGCGCTGTTAGGCTGACAGAATAAAGACACCGCGTCAGCGCGCACAAGAGGATACGAATACACGTACCGTCGCGATCGGCGCTGTATATGAATTGGTCGACTGGAAGCTACTCGGGGTGCTGGCGCCGCCACCATTTGGCGAGCCCGCCGTGTTGGCCGCGAGCGCGGATGTTGCCGCTGCAGTCGGGATACCCGTGCCAGCAACTTGCCTGCTCACCCCCTGACCACCGCCATGCTTCGCAAAGGGTTCGGGCCGGGATTGAAAGTACCTGCGAGGATTATGTCGGCTTACCCAAGGAGGATGACCTTGGGCACTCACTCGTCAAGGAGACCGAAAAAAGCATCCTTTTCTTGTGTGGAGAGCTCGGTAAACACCATCGCCTGGCGCGGGAGGCACTGACGATGTAAATGTTCTTATCAGAGGGATATAGATGAACTTGGACGCTAGATGTATAGCCGGACTTCAGCACGATATTGAGAAGGACACTGGAGTCGCTTGTTGCGATGGGATTATAAGCCTTGTTGCAGCACGAATAAGGGCGAGAGGAGATGTGGATACTCAGAATCACTGGACGGGATGGGAGTGCAGCTGCCCCCTACTGTATTGATCGACTCATATACTTGGCTCGTGTAATCTTATTGATTACAGGCAGTGCCGTTGGCGGACGCGATGGCAAGGCCGGGAAGCGTGCAGAAGCACATAGCATTAATTAAATGCCAGGAAGGAGTTGTGCCACGACGATGCTCGCACTAGTCCAAGCAGATCCGAGTCTTTACGGCACAGCACGACGTCGGATCTGATCCCCTGTAGAAATTGGTTATGAACGGGCATTTACCTAGATTAACTAGCGTCAACAATGTGGATTAAATATGATTTGAGATTTCTCCCTTTAAAGTGGGAGTTATTTGAGATTTGATATAAAGGGGCATAAACGTAGCTCAAACGACCTCAAAAAATCAATACTAGTTAATATTTTTGATATACCTGCTGAAAAGCGAACTGCCGCTTACAATCTTATCGCATCTGACCAGGTATTAAATATCTCAAATGTGTCGCCAGTTAATATTAGTTAATTTTTGATATCACCCAGTATCATCCAATCTAAAACATGTATTGCAGGCTACATGGCGCATCTGGGTGGTACAATCAAATCATCTACACGAAAGCAAGGCACATTCTGGCATGGAAACAGTGGGTGAGAGAGGACAGTGACCCCAGCGAAGGAAAAAGAGGGCAAAGCCTGAGAGCGGCCATGTGCAGTAAGGCAGTGTGAGGCCAGCGAGCCGAGTCGGAAATGTTGAAATAGCAGGCAATCCGAGAGCGTCGGGACATGTTGGTGGTCGGAACATTGGCAGTGGATGAATGAGCCATGACGAGAGAACCGAAAAGGACACAGAAAAGACGAGAGCACAGGAACCTTTTCAGTGCATCGGGAGGTCGAAGACAGCCTTGTCCCATTTGGTACCATGAGTAACCTAGAGATAAGTGGTCAGTATTTTGTTCTTTTGGGTTAACATACCAGGTATGGTACACACAAGGTCTGCCGCTTCTGTATCGTAAGCCTGCAGTGGAGTTAGAGTGGTAAGACACGTTACAAAATGAAAACTTGCTTGCCTTGCGCTGTTCGTTGGTTAGGCCATCGTAGTATATCTTGAATGCCGGTGTCGAGTCCTCGGACTTGCCCTTGATGAGTTTTTTCCACCGATTTGCACACAGGTTTCTATCGGCACAAAGTTAGCGACCAACAAAACATGCACGCTATACTTACCTTCCATTACGAGCACGCCCAGGTCGCATTGGTGGAGGTTTTACAGTCACAGTGGTCGAAGATAGGGCCGGCAGGACAGTGGTTGGACCCGACGGTGTGGTGGTTGCATCAGAAGAGCTACCAGCAGTTGGAGTTGGTGCGGCGGGAGTGGTTTCAGGGATCCGAATGTCCAATTTCATGGCCACATCCACTAGAGAGCTCCTGGTTTATGTTGGCTATGATAGCGCTCATCAAGGTTAGAATTTGAATAGATCACTTACATAGGGTCCTTGTATGGAATGACATCCTCTGCTGGCGAGTCGTTGTTAGCGCCATTTGTTGTAGCGTTCACCATGTCTTCATCATTGTGTACCTGGCTCGTGTTCTTGACAGCGCTCGTGGCTGTGGTGTCATCGACTACATGTACTTGGCTTGTGTTCTCGAGAGCGCTCGCGGCTGTGGTATCATCTTCCTCGAGGATATTGGCCACGACTTGGATAGTGGGAGGGTGGATGACTTGGGTAATGCTGGTATTGATGGCGGCAGCGCTGACTTCAGCTATGCTGACAGCGTGAGATCCGTTGGTCACGTTGTTGACGCCTTCTCCAAATGCAGGTTCAGCGCCAACATCTTGAGCATCGTCATTGAAAGCGGTCATGGTGGTAGCTAGTGTACCGGCGGTAGTACCTGTATCTGCCAGTGGGCCAGCAGTCGCCACATTTGGATTAGTAGGATCTGCTAGAAAATAATGACATACGTTGAGTCAGTTCAACAAAGCAATGGACATTACCTTCTTCGAGCTTGGATTTTTTCCTGGGACGGCCACGGTGAGTACTAGAGCCCAGCGTGTGTGATGCTGCACGCTTCAGCTTCTTCTTCTTCTTCTCGTCCTTGGTCATCAGCTTAAGGTCTTCATCAAGGTTGTAAAGGCGCCATCCAGGGTATGTTGACTTTGCCAAGCAGTCCAGCTTCCACCCGTTTTCAGCACATCTAAAAAGAGGGTAAGATTCTTCGATTGCAGAATGAAACTCCCGCCGGCTGTGAGCATCCACAGTACCCCACGTCTCTGGGGCACGTTTGTCCTTTCCAAGCGCAGTCCATGCACTACGCATGCATGCTCTGATATCCACGAGGCGAGAATCCGACACGACACTGCCATCTTCTTCCTCAAGGTAAGGTTCTTTCCCTCGTTGTGCGGTCTGTGCCGCCGTGGTTCCTAACCATTTTTCGAAGCTCTCTCGGGTCCAAAACTGGATACCCGGATGAGTCACCACAGATGGGGATGACAGTAAAGGGTCGATGATCACAGGCTTGCGGTCGAGAAGGTTCCTGGGAAATGTATAGATTTAATATACATAACTCATAAGAAAAAAAAACGCACTGCAAAGTCTCGCGTTCAATTCTGAGTCTCATGATCTCGGCCTCGAGATTTTTTCTTTGCTCGCGCCCACTGGAGAGCTCGTGTATCAGCAAAGCACTAGCATCAGTCAGCTTATCATGGATGTATGAGTTATCTGAGAAGATCTATGCATTAGCAACCTCACCGCTGTTGGATCATGATAAGATCCACTGCCACCGATAGACTGTGTGAACCGTTTCATTTCGGTGTCATTAGAAGTTGACCGGCGTGGCTGCGTAGATGGTGGTGGCGTTAAAGGTGGAGATGACATCGGGGGAGACATCGTGAAAAGTCGAGCCATGGTGTGTTGAGCAAAGAGCAAGGAGGTGGTGAAAAGCTAAGAAAAAGTTGGGGTTAAGTGAACCCCAAAATGATTATCTTATCCGGTAGCTTCCGAAGTTCCTGCTCAAGTTCAAGTTATACCCGTACCGTGACAATGACACCACCCCTGGACCTGGGTCTCGCAAACTTTGTCAGGATTGCAGTCCCTTTAAAGGACCCTGAAGCGAGCTACACATTTGTGCATATGTGCCCACAGCATCCTGGAGTGACATTGGTGATGTATTTTTATTTGCTCGAAAATGTGCCACTAGCTCATTTACCTCTTAGACTATTGAGATCGTCTCTTCCCCAGTCATGCCTAGTAAACCAAAACAAGCCATGGAGCTAACCCCGACTCCCAAGGCCAAGGTGAAATCGGGAAAGGCGCATTTCTTTCACAAGCATGACTCGCATGAGAACGAGATTTCCCCGTTGGTTTCCCCAGGCCCTAATACTTGCAACAACCTGAAACGTCGCAGGGAACCTGAAATCAGCAAGTAGCTAACCGTGGCTATTCTATCTACTAACACTACTGCCGCTGTGATAGATCCAGTGGATGACAGCCTGACGGAACCAGAGAGCGACAACAACAACTTGAAGCCTCAGCCAAACCCAAAGAGCAACAAGCAGAATGAAAAAGAGACCATAACCAACGCAAAGGATATCAGGAGAGGGCATTCCGAGCACCAGATGCTCTTGGGTGGGCGCAACACAGAAAGACCTGTTCGTTTGCTTTCTATCAAAGTCATTTCACTGATTCGTGATCTCTTAGAAGCAGGGCCCAAAGTACGAAAGGCCCTCATTGACACCGGGCACTTCTGGAAGCCGCTACAATAGGCATGCCAATTGACCGCATCAGCAGTGCGACATCATGTACATTGCTGTCATTATGTTCAGCCTCACACAGTATCATGCTACGTTCGAGCAAATGTATTAAATGAGACTGTAAAGCGAGTGACCGAAAAAGTGTGCATATATGCTGTACAGAGCAAGAGGATCTGCAATATGATCCAAATGGGTGTAAAAAATAGTCACTCGGCGTCATCAACATCGCCCTCGACTTGCTCATCAGCCTGACCAGTGAAACAAGACAGACCAGGTTGTTCGACCACGAAGAAAGCGCCAACATCCTCCTCGACGTCTTCATTTCGTATAGCAAAGTTGGCTGGTAACCTGCCAACATATGGGATGACAGCAACAACGCTCAAAATCTCTTCAACGTGCACAACCAGCATGGCCACAGTTTTTCGACAAAGTGGGACAGTTGTGTGAGATGTGCGAAGGATGTCGTTGTCGGCAGGGGAGAGCGAACGGACCAGGGCGACATTTGTGAAGCGTTCACCACCGTTGCCATCAGGGACGACCAACCTTGTGAAATAGATAACTTCTCCGTACATGGTTTGGCCAATAAGCTTAAACTAATCTGTCTTAGTAATATAAAATCGGTACAAAGAAGGAAGACTTACTTTGACCATGCGAGACACACGCACATCAGGCGAGGATCGGAGGTTCTCCCGCCAAGCGCTCCGAGCGATCTGTTTGTTCGGTAGGAGAAGTCGAGCCCAACGATATATCTTGGGCATACGATCGGGGCGCTGGAGGTACTCGAATATAGCACCAAATGTGCCATCGGATGGGATCACAGGAACTTTGTCACGTTTTCGAAGCAGCGCATAACCATTGCCAAGATCTTCAGCACCTCGTGGGAGTCCAGTAGGTGTATCGTTGAGTTCAGGGAGAGTGGCAAGGAGCGCGTTGACACGAGCACGGCGAACGCCAAGCATCGCAAAGTTGGTCAGATAGTTGGAAGGTTGTCGGATATCGTACTTGAGATTACCAATCGTCCACTCAATTGTCCACTGTGCTGTACAAATACTAGGACCCTTCTGGAACGTTTCCGGGCCAAGGTGAGCGACTTGATGTACACACGGCCGAATGAAGTGGAGTCGGTCATTGCGGCGTTGATAATAGATGTCTTCGAATTCACGTTCCCATGACGCAAGAAGGACGCAGCCTTTGAGAGCATCTTCATGAGTGATTTCGTGCTGTGATAGAATCTGGAATCCACGGACGAGCTTGCAGAGGTTCAGCCAATATACATCAGGGAGGAGGGTGTGCAGAAGACCGGGAGCGAGGCCGAACATGTACATGACATATTCTCGAGTTTTGTAGTCAGAGTGTATCTTTTCAGCAATATTGCGGGGTTTCGTATCAAAAGAAGAGGGTAGAAACGAGCCGGATGATTGAACGGCTTGACCATGCACCTCCCAAAGTGGCTTGTCTCGAAAGATGGCCCAGTCCCATGTTGCGATATCGTCAGTAGGCAAGCAGGCAATCGACCCGCACCAGAGATCGAGTAAGAGTTTGCTAATGTTGGCCGCAAGATGCATTATGTCGGTCGTCATGGCAAGCGGGACTCCGAGGCATCGAGTGGGATCAAGTCCCAAAATAAGGGGTGCTTTGGAGATGCCAGTCTCTGTCTGTCGGTTGTCGAACTGGGTTACATTCGGGGATGACATGAGATAAATAAGATTGTCAGAGTATCCTTGATCGCCAGCAGGGGGAAGCTGAAACGAAGAGATGTCTGGATGGTCGCTGTCACGATAGGCATTATGCGGGACAAGTAGAGCTGGGTAGTAGTGCGAGCGGGAGTCCTTGTGGCGTCCTCTGACACCACAGTAGAGGCGGCATCCATTTTTACCACAGTGGCCTACGAGGCCATTCCATTCCTTGAGACCTGGCCCATCAGCTGAAAGAGATGCTTGAAATGAGTAGGAAGATTGAGCTTGGATCATTGTGCCTACCCGTTGTGAAGAGCATGTAGATCCCAGCTCGATAAAGACGATCCCGGACAGCATCCCAGACCGTGAGACCATCTTTTTGTAGTGCGGAGAGGTGATGTAAACCGACGACCATAAACGAATCGATGTTCTTGGGTTTTTTTGGGCCTGGGATGAATGAACCTGGAATGACGTGTGTCTTGCGATAGCGGGCAGTAGGCGACAAGTTGACGACCATCCATATCGTGATCCAACAGTCTGACTCCTTGTGTTCGCACAGCTGCGCACCGTCAATGGATGCCATGACGACGATATCTGTGTCTTGGATGTCGCCATCAAGGTAAGCACCTAAAAAGTCCCATCCAGCGACTATGTCATCGATAAGGGGGATTTTTCGCGTGCGAAGATACTCGTCGATGAGTTCTTGAGCTCGCGTCTGTAGGTAATTCATTGAACGAGCACTGTCGGGGTTACGATATAGCGCTTGGAGCTGTGGACCGAGGGGAAGAGTAATGAACATCTTGGCAGGGATCTTGATGCGTCCATGGCTGGCAGCGAGTTTCAACTCATTCCATCGGGAGGCGTTGCATGTTGGACACTGTTCGAGATCTTCAAACGGGCCAGTAAATGCGAGGCAAGAATTTGGGCACATGTCGTGCTCGATCGGCTCAATTCCCGTGTGAGATGCGATAAGATCCTCGATGGCGCCAAAGCGAAGGCATGCTTCAACTCCATCAGCAGTTGGGAAGTTGTTTTTTGTTGATTTGATGACTTTTTCATATGCGTCGCGGGAGGCATGCTCGAGGGCGAGGTATGTCGAGATGCTGTGTTTGATGCCGGGACTATCAATTTGTAGAGTGGAAGTGGGCGGATTGCGTAGTCTATTGAGCATGGCCGGTGTCATTTTGGCAATGGGATCCTCAAGCGACGCATTTCGGACAAGATTGATGAGTGTCATTGTATCTCTGAGCTTCTGGAGGCGGGTGAGGCGACTGAGTTCATCAAGGTCAATGACACGGGGTCGTCTCCTGTTGTACTGGATTCGCCTTGCACGATTCTGGACTGCTGGAGGATGCTGCTGATCATCTGGAGGCGGAGAAGGACTGGGAAGATGCGGAGGGTCGTCTGGGGGCAAAAAAGGACTGGGAGAACGGGACGACGCATCGGCAGGGGGCTCAGGAGGACTAGGAGGACGGGATGGAATGTCGTGAGGTGGGGGACTTGGAGAACGAGATCGAACGTGATCCGGAGAGATTGAACGAAAATGGGGGTTTAAAGGAGGTGAAGGGAGACGCCGGAGAGGTGGAGGAGAAAGAGAATTGTGTCGCTAACATCGTCATAAGCCTTCACACATTGAACGGATGAAAATAAAGGTACGCACTTCTGGCAGCATGTTCTCCTTACTACGAGCACATTTCCGCCTCCCAACCTTTCGTTGAGCATCTGGCTCTTCACGGGCTCGCTTGAGCAAGCCATGCAGGGTAGCTTTTCGAAGAGCGCTGGGAGGAATCGAAGCGGATGTCGAGGGTATGGCATTGGAAAGCTGATTGACGGGCGCGAAGACAATGTTGCGGACTGCCTCGAGCGACAGGGCCTTGACAGACTTGATTCGGATTTGCTCATCTTCACTAGCAGCGGCCAGATGCCTGTAAAACGTCGTCTCCGACAGCACACGAGGCTCTCCATCGCAGTATTGACGACATATACAGACCCATTGTTTCGGATGCGCTGCAGTTAGTGCTTGCATCTATAGTGATAGTTAGCGATAAGCGAATGGGGCCGAAGGGGTACAAGCCTGTAAATGTGTAGTAGTGCACTGGGGTGATGTGGTGTGTGACGGCGAGCGTGTGGCTGTGCGTAGTGCGAAATTGCGACCTTAGCGTGTCCGTCTGCTTGTGTGTAATGCGACGTCGCAGTCACCATCGACGCTACACATGCCCCTACATTACATGTAATACACAATTTAAATATAGGATAATATTTTTAATATCAGGTTGAGCTCAGTCAATCTAGGTAAATAGGTGTTCATAACCAGTTTCTACAGGGAATAAGTCGTCGACCCAGTGCATCAACAAATCTCACAGTCACTTTACACAACGTTGACCATTCTCGGGTAGTCCTGTGAGCTAAAGCTGTCAAAGATTGATCGTAACGGTGGCTCGTAGCAGTGATGCATGATGCACATACTGCGAACTAGTTACTATCTACATACAGGAGGATATGGGCTAAGCCCTAGAGGGCCCGACACACTGTGAGGGCGAACAAGCTGCGCGTTCCCAATGGGGAGGAACCTTGCTGCGCATGGCTTGATGCCAGTAGACACAGATCTTTGTGTATGATTTGATACCGATGGACACAATACTGAGCGCGTGGTGCGATATCAGTGATGTTACGTTCAGTGCAATGATTGCGAGACGCGTGATGTGTTATCCAGGGTTGTAACGGCGACGTTGCATGTTAGCACAGTGATTGCGGGAGTATATATGTGGTAGGTAGCTATCGCACACAGTTGCGCGCGCGAGCTGGCACGTAATGAGTTCCGACGCGATGCGCGTTGCTATAAAAGAGTGTACCAGCGAACTGGCGCGCTGGCGAAACGTGGCGTCCGTGAGGTTGGGAACTGGAGGACGCCGTGTGACGAGTACCGTGTGACGGTCGAGTCGCCGTCGACACGAGAGAAAGGGAGCCAGCGAGAAGCAGCGTCCAGGACGCTGTGTGATGCATGCCGACGCGACGCGCGTCGAGTCGTCGACACGAGAGAAGGCCAGCGAGCCTGAGAGCTAGTACGGAGTGGCGGGCGAGAACTTGAAGTCACGCCGCCAGCACCGTGCCACCTACCTCACTCAGGCACCTGCAGTCTACCGTATGGGAAGTCACGCACCAACTATGACCAAGCGGACATCAAAATCTCGCTCAGGCATCTTGGAAACCCACCGTGGCCAAGCGACGAGAAACACTGAAGAGGGCGGACAACGGAACAGGACTTATTGGAGCGACGACGACGTACGGGTACAAGATTGACAGCGCGTGACAGCGGGGTATGTGTGACAGGTAATTACACATCTCATCGATCTCTAACCACGTGCTCGCGGACACATGAACCCGACCCGTCTGGAGAGACCCGTGTATTTTCCTGACGGACTCGGTGTATTTCTCATGGACGCCCACGCTGTAGCCGTACATGCATGTCCCAACTCTCACTCTCGTTCTGCACTTAACACTGTATCACACCCCTGTCACTTTGATTGACCGAATGATGATATTTTTGATGGCATGAACAGTACGCGCGCGCAAAGTTCAAGCAACTCTTGCTCCATAGATTCCTGTCACAGCAGCTTGACATATGATGCAGGGAAAAGACCCTCCTTTCCCTGCCCCTCGACCTGACCTGACCACCTACAAGCGTCAGATCAGCCACGACGTCTTCCGCACAAG
>QFES01007931.1:0-20410 GCA_003316375.1 Tylopilus plumbeoviolaceoides
AAATCGGTTCTACTCGACAGTCCACATAATTTGGATTGCTGTTGTATGGCAAAGTGTGTAATATGTGGGCGTGCTGCACAAGCTATGTCAGCACTATCTAATGGTCGTGCCATTTACAACACTGCTATTGTTATTGACAGCAGTGGTAGATTATGATGGTTCTTTGAGATGGGTTGCTAAGAACAAGTGCCAAAACAACACTGTGGCAGGTTCGATGCAAATATCCCACTTATGTTAGTTGTGATATTGTTTGCTATGTCCAGATCAGTCACTAACTATTTGGTATTACTTTGGGACTATTCCACGACCATGCAACGGTACTGTTGTGCCCGTGATGCAATAGTACAGGCAGGCTATATCTCCTGGATGATGAGTCAACCAAGTGCCTCGTCCGAGGTAAGTCGTTCTCATGGCAATATCGGAACTTTACAGGGAGCTATTATAAGGCTCATGTGTCCAACTTGTTGGTGGCGTCCCCACACCAGTGCCACTCTGGCCCAGAGCCGTCTCAATCTCACGTCCCCATCCCATGATGTGACCACGCTTTCACGCGGTCGCATGCTGGCATCATCTGCCATGTGCTCGGTGCCTATTCAAGCCTCCGACGTCCACTAATGGATGCACAGGTAAAGTCTCCCGTCACGGATAGATAGGGATCTGGGCCATTCGCACGGTCGAAACTGCCCGTCTCCATTCGTTGCTCCTCTAGCGTCGTATTCCGGCTCCTTTCCGAAGAGGCTTGTGGTTGATGTACTAACTTGGTCGCCGCAAACGGCCAGGGGTGGTGAGCCCGATTGTCCTCATCGCCTTGCATCACCTGAGCCCCTGTATCGCTCGCACTTTATTTCATCGGGCCCGACTCGATAAAGAGGCCTATGGAAAATCTATCCGCAAGAATGACTTGCAGACTGAAGACGCTACGTTATGGTAAGGATTGCAGTTGTCTCTTGGAACTTCAGAGAATATACTACGGGTGTCGAGCTATGGTAGACAAAACGTTCGTCTACCCCACTTTGCTTACCAACGATCCGTGTTCATACAAACCACATTCTAACGTATAGCTGAACGTCTCCAAATCTATGTCTCGCCGCCTCAGGCACTCGGCTAAGAGCTCGCGACTCACCCCCCTCAGTTTCAAAGTCCTGAGAAGGGCACCGAGGTGCCCTTTTTTCCACGCAGAATGGCTACTAGATGTCCTCGACTTCAGAATAAGACCACAGCAGTGTCGTGTGTCGAACGGTGAGACTCTGTAACCGTGGCAGTTTGGTGTCGGGCCCGGTCGCAAAGGCCGGGGAAATTGTTGTCGATTTTGAGCACGAGGAACGTGAGGTGATTGAACTTTGCGTACAACAGATCTACATCCTCGATCTTACCATATTGACTCGGAGCGTTCCAGCAGATGCTGAGATGGTGAACGCCTGAAAGCAAGCACCATGACTGCGCTCATGATAATGGAGGATCCTGACAGGAATTTCCAGAGATCCGACGGGCTGCGCGATGAGTTCCTGGGTCTCGAAGAACGTTGAGTGTATCCTTAGCTTTCCAAGGGTAGGGATATAACACCTGCGGAGTACTTGGACCATTGAATCAGCGGGAATGGAGAAATCCAACTGTTTGAGCTCGAGAAGCCTGATCAGAATCGCGTGATCAATCTCCATCAGACAGGAACAGAAGGCTCAAGGTATGAACTTGTAATCACGAAACAAGGTAGAGGACAGCGATGATCGGGGTCCAGGATGGGTATCCTCTGCTACGGACCTGCCAGTGGGAAGTTAGAAAGGAGTCACATGTACACTGCATGTGACACAACTTTCCGGTGACCACTGGCACCTACTAGTAACTACGGGTATATTCGGACTGCCGGCGACCCTCATCGTCACGGGCTCCGGGGCAGCAATCGATGGACACACTTTCACTCAACACCGCAACTCACGATCAACTGAGCCGCGCACAATGGGTGTAAGTATTCTTTATCCATTCTTTCATCATTTCAACACGACGCTAGAACACGATAGGTACGATGACTTTGAGGACTGCCTCTCTGGCGCAAGGAAGAACCACATGGAGCAGAGAGTATCTACAACACGACTCGCGCCATATGGAAGGCCAGGTACACGTATGTATCACGCACATCTCGCCTGTATGTACTGACGGCAGAACGTGTCAGACGAGCTGCGAGACACTGTTCAGGGACTTTAACGTTCGCGAAAGCATCAATGTTCTGCCAGTGCATCGCATCGTTACTGACGCGCGTGTCTACAAACAACATAATGAAATGGAAGACAAGGACATCTGGAAGGAGGATTTGGAGCCATGTGCTGCGATTCGTGCCAGGACCATCTTAGTACTAGGGGCCCGCGGAGAAGCTAAAGGCGACGCTGCACGGTACAGGTCTTACGTTTCTAATCATGGTTTTGTACCAACCGATCGTCGAATCAACAGGCATTGTTGGAAGAAATGAAGCTCAACATCCAACGACAACGGGATGCGGATGCCCAGAACAGCTCAATTGTTGAAAATCTTTGATGAAGTGCGTGTCAGAGCCATTCCACAATCACGCTCTATCTCACTCAATAGATGTATTCGAAGTGGATCAAGCTTCCTCACGACGAGACCAATCTGTGCAAGCAGCCGAAATTTTGCCACCAGCCCAGTCTGTCTAACTCACTAGTTCGCGATCTTACTTTGTGGAGGTGGATACTATGTGAGTTCAGCAAGTGTTAAGACCTGTCGGCGCAAGTCATGAACACTACCAAGTGTAGATGCGATGTAGGCGTCGTTGGGCGGGACAACTTGAGCGTCTAGGGGTAGATATTGATTGCATGTTTTTACGACTGGAACACCAATATCTTCACTGTCCTTGTGAGTTACAACTACAGCACGTCTTCAACGTGAAATCTGGCCTCACTACAACTTGTTCATGATCTTAACTCGCGAAATCAACTAGTAGAAGTGCTGCAACAGATATCACCTCGACTTTGGACGGCGGAAACCAATGGGTATCAAGTTGCTGTATCACCCAGCTAGACCTCATGGTGACCCTGAACCGAGTGGCCCAGGCCCACATCATCGAGGGAGAGGTGCGGATGCCAATGGCAGGTTGCACACGACAAGTACTGCGTACTAAGGAAATATGTCACATGGGGATTCAGGTTTATTCTTTGTTTTACAGCCCAGCTCTGAAAGAGAGGTTGCATAGCAGGTCGGCAGCGACTAGGCCGTGTCAAATCACTCAGATGGAGCTTATCCGGAAAGCGAAATGCGGAGCTCCAGAGAGATCTGTGTGATCCAGAACTTGTGAAAAGCGCAAACGCTGACCTCATTCGTAGTGTCTCGGCTATCCAGATCCACATACATCTATAACGGACGCTTGCTTGCCAGTGGACCTAGACATTATATAAAGATGGTTCGCCATTAGTAGGTCCTTGCTAGGAAAACAGACGTGAGCTTGAGCGTCCAAGGGTACAAAGACAATTATCACCTCGAGGGACACCACTGGCGGCCAGAGGTTTCATCTCATCTGGGGCTTTGGCGGGGCCGCGCTCTGAGTGCATGGCAGTCTTGGGCAGCTCGCTGGATGACACAGGTTCAGAGGCATCTTTGCGCCCGTCTTTTCTCTTCTGCAAATCGTGGGATCAGTAAGATTACGAGGTTCATGAGCAGATTGAGCCTTCTCATAGTACTCACTTTAACCTGTTGGGTGGGGGACATCGTCAAAGGTCGCTCAGAGGAAGGTGTGGCTTTGGCCCGCGGTGTACTGGTTTGTGGAGTGTCTCCTGTGTGGGCTTCATCAGGCGTCTGATCACGATCATGATCGCCCTGTTCCAACATCGTTTTGGAAGACTCTCCACGGGTTCGATGTTGGTTTCCATAGTCCGACTCGGCATTTGGCGGTGAGTCAGGCACCCCGCGTTCGACAAGCATGATCACCGGTGTAACGAGAGGTAAGTGCTGGTGGTCCCGGGAGAGTTCGGCATTGACATTTTGACGTGGCTGCTTCGGGTCTGAGGCCTGAGGTGTCGAGTCAGTATGGCCCATACGGCAACAAGACATCCATGGAGGTAACGAGATCCGGCAGGATGGGAGCGGTTCGTCCTACAAGGAACAATAAGTCAAGCTCATAAAGGGTTAGACAAATGAACGGACATCGTCGATATACATTACAGTCCGCTGAGCCAAGCAGTCAGATACACGCGCCGTTAAAAACTGACCAACGGAGAACACTCACCCTTTCCCGCTGACCAAGGGCTATCCCTGAAGATCTCTGGTCCGATCGTGGTGCTCTAGCTTGTGGTGTACCGCCCTGAGAGGTATCCGTGGAGGCTTGATCAGGCATCCGAGTGCGATTGGGACGTGAGGGCATTCGTTCAGTCGTGCGATCGCGGCCGGGTTCCTCTGGGGAGATTTGCTGCGACATTCGAGAACGATTGGGTTCCTCTAAATAAATTTCGGCATGTACGTGATTGCGACTCTTCTTCATCCATTGTCTGAACCGTCCCATTAGGGTTCGCCGCTGAACACCCTCGGATGACTCGGCATGTCCGGAATGAGCCTTAGAATTTCCCTGAGGATTCTCAATGGGTGCTGTCACTGGTGGATCAGGAGCTGGTTCTTGAAGTAGGGAGCAATCTTGTGGTGGCACTCTCTCAACCGGATGTTCATCCGAGGTCGGGGAAGGAGGCTACCACGTGCTGTTAACACGAGGCGAAAAAGACCTTCTCACCACTCACCTCATCAAGGTCGAATGTCAGCCCAGCGGATTGGCTTGGCGGCAACGCCGTCTGCTACTATGATCAATACAATGCCTTGTGAGAGGAGCCGTACGCAATCTTACGTCGAGCAAATCATTGATGTCATCCTGGCTGCGTGGTTGATCTGGGGTCCTTTTTGAACTCGCATTTTGCACCTGAAGAATGTCTCATCAAAAGCACTGATGACCGACACCAACAACGGCTTACGTTCTGCAGTCATGATGATGATGATGTAGAAGACAGATTGTACGTGCGCATAGAAAGGAAATTTGATGAGTCAGAGGTATTCTCGAGCTGAGGGCTCCGCTGCTTACACCGATCTGGAAGTATGATGCCGGGAGAATCGCTTTGAGATCCCAGATGATGATTCTCCCCGAGTCTCTGGCTCCTGTGATGAGGCAATTCCCATCGGGCGACAATGCGAGCGACCGCATCTCCGTGTCCTCGATGATGCCAAGTTGAGAGTGAGTCGAGGTATCCCACAACGAGACAGAACGACCAGCACAGGCAGCGATGAATTTGTTTGAAGAGAGAGCGGTGGACATGCAATACGGGTCATCACTTTCGTGGATGTTCCATTCGGCCAGTTGGGACCCAGAGGATGTGTCAAATGACTTGATTTTCTCCTCTCGGGATATGACGAAGAGTTGTTGGCCGTCCTGTGACCAGGTAATGGGAGTCAAAGGAGCACTGGGCACTGACGTTGTGATGGAAATGAGCTGGTCACCGTTGTTGGCGTCGAATATTCGGACGGTGGAGTCATCAGCAGTGGCTAGACGTCGACCATCAGGAGAGAACCTGACCCCCGTCACAGTGTCGCCATGTCTGAGTGGTCCAACGAGTCTTTTCCCGGCTGTAATGTCCCAGATGTTCGCCTCCTCCGAGTCGCTGCCAGTCGCGAATTTTGTGCAGTCGGATGACACGTCGACCGCCCACACAGACACTCCGCTCTCTACCTCGACCATCTTTTCTCGAAGCTCGGCATCCCATACGACTGCTCCTTCTTCAGTCTCACCCACTACCCATTTCCCATCCCTCGACACCGAAATTGCTCCCACTGGATTCCCTGTTTGTCTTCCTACTTCCCGTCCATCTGTCACTTGCCGTCGTCGAAGCCCATCCCTCGTTCCATCGAAGAAATGCTTTCCGTCAGGGTGGAAAGCGACCGCGTATACTGCTCCAGAGCCGCTTTCAACAACTACTTTCGCATTATGCTCTAACTGAACCGTGAGCATTGCAGGTCGTTTTCAAGGACTACCACACACCGAGTTTCGTCGTCACCATTTTCGATGGACCGTACGTGTTGCGTTCGACTTGGAGGCGTCAAGGCCTGAAGAGAGTATCCAGCATGAACGTGCGTCTTTTTATTCTTCACGAGCACCGCCTCGTGTCCTGGGCGCTCATAGCTTACTCGGATCCCAGTTCGGTCGTCGTTTGGCTTCGTCATCTGACCGGGCGGCGCTATTCTGACTTGTCATTCAAGGCGTCTGGCTGCTCGACTTGCTCATTCTGTATATATCCTTGCTGACTGCTGTGTGCTGGTGGATGGGGTGGCCGATGACCGATGCGGACAGCTCAGATCGAACAAGAAACGTACTCTCCGAGTCAATGCCAGCGGCAAGCGACTTTCAAGCGTTCATACGGAGCGAGCAAGCCAATTCTCATGCACCCTATCCCAGGATCTATCTACCTCGTCAGCATATCCTCAGCGCATCAACTCACCCCTTGCCAGGGTAACGGCCATCGAGGCGAAACCCTTAGTCCCCGGCCGACAGCGAGGTCAGCGCAAACGAAAAACCCTCGAGGCTTGAACGAGCCCGCACAGAGTCCCAGTCCAAGATTCCCACCCACCTGACGCTCATGTACGGTAAATCACATCGTTTAGGCCTAGCTTCTCAGATTCTACCTCACTGGCCATCGCTTTCGCGGTAGTATGGGTCCTTGATATCGACCCCAGCATACATACTATGGCAAGAGTGTCTCGCCAAGCAGACACGCTCTGTTCTATATGCTGGCTTCCTAGGGATGTGCTTGGTGCACTCAGGTGAATGGGACAGAACGGACATGGATACGGTGTGTAGAAGCTTTTCAACGGACGTGCCATCAATGCCAAACAATTCTACGGCGCAAGTTTTTTGTATGCCACTTCGATGCACTATATATGATCGATCGCGCAATCCCTCCATCATGAGGGTATGTTCCAGCAGCGTATGCTCACCTTGTGATAGTGCTTGTCCGGCCCGATCAAGATGTTGATGGGAATGCCGCGAGCGAGGATGCGGCTGAGCGTGGTGAGTGCTAGTTCATGTATCGCGACGTGAATAAGGTCCGCGGGCTTGAGCGCTCGTGTCGTCTCAAGACCACTTCTCGCAAGCGGAAGATGACAGGACTCCTCCGAAGATGGGTACGGCGTCCACTACGCACACGTTCTTAGTCGCCTCCCTCATATGGTTTCGGCTGCTTTTCAGCCACGTTGGGCTCGCCTGTTTCCAGAGTCAAGTGCGCAGCAGTGTGGATATTCGACCAGAGCCCGCTAACTGGCAACGTCAGTGTATCATTGACATCCGGGTGATATGGCCTTGTTCTCAGAGCGACACTCATTGGGCATGACCCCAACGGGAACTCGCCTCCCCCAATGACACGATGGATGATTCGGACAAGGCTCTAAATTGGTATGATACAATATTCTGTGCTGCGACAGCCATTACCGCAAATTGATATCCATGTCCATGTACATATGATCCACCAGCGATGAGTGCCTATGAATGATATGCAGGTGACAGGGAACTACCGTAATGGCCTCTGCGACCACAACAAAACCACGAAGGTATCGGTATCGTATAGTTAAAGTTGCTATACAAAGACGGTTCTCTATCGGTGTGCCCTCGCTAGAACGGTGAACGTGAGCGTCCGAGGGGATCATCACCTCGTGGTGTGGGATGCTACCGGCGGCTTCGGGTCTCGTCTCGTCCGCGGTCCTGGCAGGCCCGCCTTCCGGGACCGTTGGGGCCTTGGGCGGTTCGTTGGACGACAGTGACCATGGGTTTCATCTCACCCAGGGCTTTGGCAGGTCCACCTTCTGAGGATGTAGCAGTCTCAGGTGGTTCGCTGGACGACGCGGGTTTGGAGGCATCTTTGGGCTCGTCTTGTTTCCTCTGGATCATAGCGTCAGTAGGAATACGAAGTTAGCAGATTGAAGCGTGAACGTGCCGGCGGTCTAATGACACTCTTTGTAACCACCCGCTGAGGCGATTGGTCAGATGTCCGTGCTTTCTCAAGCATACGAGGGATATACTCACTTTGACACGCTGTGCGGGGGATATCGTCGAAGGTCGTTGAGCGGAAGAGGCAGCTTTGGTCCACAGTGTGCTTGGCTGGGGAGAGGCTCCTGAGCGTGCTTTGTTAGGCGTCCGATTGCGATTGCCACGTTTTGACATCATTTTGAACCACCCGATTTGACGTCGGGTTCCATTAGACTCCGCATTTGAGGGCGGGTCAGGTACCTCGCGTTCAGCGGTGACCGGTTCGTCGGGGAGGCGAGTGCTGGTGCTCCCGGGAGAGTTCATGGGGTAGCTCACTGAGTTCGACGGGGTCCTCATCCAAGGGCGAAGAGGGAGGCTAACATGTGGTAAACACGAGCCAGGGCAGAACGACCTTTTCAATACTCACCTCGTCATAGTCAAAACCAGGGGCGCATGCTCCCGGCGGCACCGTAGTCTGGAGTCACCACCATTAGTACCATGTCGTGGGAGGCGTACTCCATCATACCTCGAGCGCATCTTCGTCATCTAAGCTGTATGGTACCACAGGGTCAGAACGTGATGCATCGTTGGGCTGGTAGTGGGAATCAGTTAACTATCAGCTACCAGACGAGGCTGCTAGTGCTTTACCTTGGTAGTGCGTTGTGTTGCGTCGTGCGGCGACTGCTCCTCGTTTTGAGCATCAGGCTGATCTTGAATGCCCCCTGAACTCGCATCCTGCCAGTGCATCTGGAAAGAACAAAATCACGTCATTCGATGTCAATGACTGAAGCCGATGACTACGTACATCACGAGGTGAGGTTGTGTGTACAGGAAGGAAATTTGATGAATCAAATGCACACTCGAGCTTAAGATTCTGACACTTACACTGGTTTGGAGGTAGGACACCGGGAGAATACGACGGAGATCCCAGATGATGGCTCTTTTCGAGTAGTTAGATCCGGTAACGAGGCGATCACCACCCGGTGGGGCCATATCGCCATGTCGGAGTGGTCCGATGAGTCTCCGTCCGGTCGCAATGTCCCAGATGCTCGCTTCGTTCCTAAAAGTCCCACTGGCAGGTGACACGTCGACCACTTGAAACACAGTCGCTCCGCTCTCCACCTCGACCATCCTTTCTCGGATCTCGGCGTCCCACACGATCGCTCCTCCTCGATGTACTCCACACATGACCCATTTCCCATTCCTCGAGACTGAAATCGCGTTCACGTCCAGCCCTGTTTGCTGTCCAGCCGCTTTGCCGTCTGACATTCGCCGTGGTCGTAGCCCATCGCTCGTCCCCTCGAAGTAATGCTTTCCGTCAGGGTGGCAAACGACAGCCTGTACTCCGTCTGGACCAGAGCTGCCTTTAACGACGACCTTCGCGTCGTGGTCTAACTGAACCGTGAGCACCGTCAACAACCTTCGAGGACTACCACCCACCAAGCTTTGTCGACATTTCACCAATGGTCGCTGTTGAGTTGGAGGTGTGAGGGAATGGGTGAACTCGTGGTATGCGGCAGGTCTCCTCGTGAACGTTACGCCCATTTATCCGGTTTACAAATCGCCTCGTGTCCTGGGCGCTCACGGCTTCTTCGAAGATCCCACTTACGTCCGCGCTGGTTCTGACCACTTATCCGACCAATGGACACCCTTCGTTGAGTGTTGAGGTCAGTCTTACAAGAAGAGTTGCTCGTCATCGTCGTGCGTACATCATATCTCATTTTTACCCCTAGGAGTGATGGTCGATATGGCGGCCGATGCCCATTACGCACGGCTTATCAAGAGGTCTGCAATGTTGTGGACAGAGGCTTGGGTGGATGGTGCCTCCATATTCTCTCTACGGACTTCGGCCGCCAATATTACCAACAGGATGGTTTTCTACGTCGTGTTCACTCTGGAGTATCCAAGGATCGCGAAATGATACAACAAGGGCGCAGAAAAACTATCCTCGATGTAGGTTCTTCGTAGTCCATGTTGCCAACTCACATCTCGCTTACCGGTGCACGCAATTTTTGCGTTCGCGACAGACAGAGACACAGGAGATTCTCACGTCTTACCTTTGGTCAGACCAGACCCCAGGTTCCCACCAGTAAATTGCCTCCGCATCGCCATCACAAGGCCTCAATATGTTCTGGCGGATATGACACTGGACGGCGGGCCGGGGCCAATGCTTGTCATCATTCACCCACCTCCTTCCAGGTCAGCAGCAGCCATCGAGAAGGAGCCCTTGAGTTCTCGGTCGATAGCGAGATCAGCTCAAATGCACCGAGTCTTAGACCGGCCAGTGCCATGACTCGTATACCTGACCCTCAATTGCCCAATTCACCAATACACCGATAGTCGGGTGCTACCCCATGCCCCATCAACGCTCAACACTATGTTCAAGTACTGACTTTCATGTATTCGGTTCCCAATCTTGCGTTCCTCCGAGCTCGTCTGTGGTATGTCTGTGCTCTCGCTGCCTTATGAACTCTTGACGCAATATATGTACATATACTTCGTTCTCAGTGGTTGTACAAGCGTTTCCAACATCTGAGCACTTTACACGGCACGCGTTACAAGACAGCTGAAGTCTCCGACCGACATCACTTCGATGAAGTGAGCTGGAACAGACTTGAATACGAGGGAGTAGGATCTTTCGATCAACCTGCCGGTGTACCCTGTCTGACAATTTTGGCACTGATTTGGATGTATGTTTGTTTTCTGATAGTAACTTTTCCTTCACGAGCGGAGTGTGCGAGGCAAGCGATTTGGAACAGAAATCAAAAGAGAATATTCGGCATGGTATGCATATTTCAATAAATAAGGGTCCCGGACAGTTGGACCTGTACACGTCGTTCAACCTGAATTGAAACCCAACTACGACCCGCTGCTCAGTTAGCAAGACCACCAGGCCGCTTCACTACTACACAACTTGCGCTTGCGCACTGAATGGCGGAGTGGGAGTAAAAGAATAGACGCAACATAAACGAGCGTTCGCAGCCATAAAATTACCCTCTCAGTTCACCTCTTCATCCTCTGCAGTACGATCCCGTACACGAAAGTAGACCATCGGAAATGCAAACACCATGCCGGTGGTGGTCAACACCCACGACGAAAGAAAAATGTTCATGTATCTGCCATACGAAGCAATCGTCCTATTCAGTCGCGTCCGACTCAGAATGGAGGGAACTCACGGTAACCCGGCGGCGTCGGCGCGCCAGGCGCTCGCAGCACCACAGGACTGGAGGGACTTGTCTGGAAGCAGGCATCACGTTTGAGCATAGAGACATGGTGTGGACAGACGTTGCCACTCACAAAACCCGGTAAACACCGCGAGCTTGCCCAAGCTATTAGACATGGCACCCATAAGCCAGTATGCGTACGTCTGCCACATGGAATCGAGAAGGCCGTAAAAGATCATCAGCCACGCGTGCGCAGGGTATTCTTTACTGTAAATGTCAATATTGGTTGCTAGTGACACGCTCTGGCGTGTGTACGTCCTGGCGAAGACCACGCGGTTAGATACGATGACTGAACGGAATCCGTATCCACTCACCTTAGGTAAAAGTAAGCCCACGTGTGTACGACGAACACCATCGCAATGACGAGGACCCATCCAACGAACGCACGCACTCTCCGCCGGTATCGTTTTTGGTCGAGGATGACGTGTCCCATGAATAGAGAACCAAATATCTCAGACGTCCAATAAATGAAATTGTTCAATGCGCGCGCACGAATAGTGAAAATGGCACTGTTATAGTCGTTGAATTCTGTGTCATGGCATTCAAAAAAGGTAGGAGTCGGTGTCAGAACTTGGCAGACAAGGATAAACCACAGACCCCAGGTGTAGTAATAGTTGGAGGCGAAGAACATGGGAAAGAGCAGCAAAATCCATGGGTCCTCTTTAAGTGCGACAAAGAGGCTCATGAATTCGGCTTTCCAAGAAGGGTGGGTGGTTCGAACCACTCTCGTTCCGTCGGTGCGGACCATCTTGTACGGATCAGCCATGAAAACAGAAAGGACTATGCCGGTAAAGCTGAGGATCAAGAAAACGATCTACAGTATTGGGAAGTCAGTTCATGTAATCCCGTAGAAATTTATCGGGCTCACGTAGGTCCCGTTACCCACTAATGTTGACGCGGTTAATGCAATCAGTCGTTAACACGACAAATTAAAACCTACCTGATCCAGCCTACACAAGACTCTGAGTATTGGCAGTCAAATTACCGGACGAATCAACATACCGTCGAGTGGAAATTCTGCGCAAATGCGATTGCCGAACCAACCACACCGCCCAGATTGAGGATTGCCCAGAATATGCCAATGAAGACACCCTTCTGAGCTTCTGTCGGGTACGCCATCATCAAGGAGCCTTGCGCGGTCCATAGCAAGGCAGCACAAAGTCCAAGGATAGTGCCCGAAGCGACGACAAATGCACCTGCTCCTGGATGAATGTTCACAACCCTGACGGCCAATTGAGCCAAAGTGTCAAGGTTGACGTAAAGGAAGCCGTACAAGAAGGAAGCAATGTACAAAGAATATCCCCATGTCCCCAACATGAGGGTGAGTCGTGGACCAAGGAAATTGTTGATCGTGCTTTCATGCATCGTTAATCACCGCCAATTCATGGCATCGGCTACACATAAAATCAAGAACGTACCCTGCGAAGAATCCGAAGAAGGCAAAGGTTCCATACAGCAGAGCGTTTGCATTGGCTTGGTCCCTTGTGTTGACTTGTCCTCCGCCACCCAGGCCTGTGAGGGCGTTGAACATCCCAGGACACATGAAACAGACGAATCCTAGCAGTGCGACCTGGAGAACGGGATGGTAATAAATGCGTTGCCATCTTGTGGGACGAACGAATACGGCGGGTTGTTCGGAGCCAGAGTCTTTGGTGATATGGTCGCAGCCAGGTTTTTCAGCTTCTGCCAGAGCATCGGACATGGTTATTCAGAGAGAAAAGGTTGTGTGAGAGCTGAGTATTTATATAAATCACCCAAGCCTCGAGAAGATGACCAGAACGCAAGGTCATGGCATGTCCCAACTTCTGGAAAACCATGGGTGACGATTCTGTGCGGAGGTCGCGGTGCACGTACACACGTGTCAGCAGATGGTCACATTTATATATAGTGAAGCATGATGCGAGTGACCATGATCTGATGAATCACGATGACCATGACAATGCCATGTGGACGAATTGGAGCATTGGACAATAGGTGTCGGTTTTGATGGAACAACTTATTTGACCTCCGAGTTAGACCACTAGAAAAGATTATTGAAAGACTCAGCGTACTGCAAAGTAGGATGCATGTGTGCAGTGCTTATAGACTTCTGCAGGCACTCGTGACGCGGGTCCTGGAGTGCCGTGGATACTCGCCAGTTTTCCGAGTCGAGCAGTCAAAACTATGCTCGTATTAACTCGGATCATGCCAAAAGGTATGGGTGCAGCCTTGGTCAGAAGTCCGGAATCTGTTGGCCATGACAGTAGCAATACTGTACTACTAGTAGTCTTGAGTTCAAGTTGTCTTGCGTCCGATGATACGTCGAACTTCAAGTTGAAAGTCCGACGCTGGTTCCTGTTTACTCCGAGTAATTTGTCCCATACATGACGCGCGACGAACATCTCAGTACTGCACCCACAGTGAAAGCGAGAATATTCTAGGGCAACGGTAATCAGATGATGATGATTGTGATCAGCTCGTATTGCAGGTCGGGTCATTTTGTACTGGACCCATCGTGGCACTACCAAATAAACTACATTGTAGACACTCTCAACCCGCAATTTCCCCCCTCCGAGCAAGGTGAGTATCAGTGACGTCTTCAACACCCACGCTGCATCGGAGAAATGGAACATGGCATAAACAAACGTTCAAGTCGAGTGACCAAACCTGCCATTCACCTCACCGCTTCGTTTTCTACGGTATGATCCTGGACTCGAAAGTAGACCATCGGGAGGGCAAATACCATGCCGGCCATAGTCAACACCCAAGAAGAAAGGAAAATGTTCATGTATCTATCGTACCGCCCAGTTGCGGACGAGTCTGATCAAATCGCCTCGAAAGAAAAGAGGGAAGCTCACGGCAATTTAACCGCGTCGGCGCGCCATGCGCCCGCTGCCCCGCAGGATTGCAGTGACTTATCTAGGAGGAATACGAATACACCACAGTTCAGCTCATGGACATTGTGTCGACAGTATCACTCACAGAACCCGGTGAACACCGCGAGCTTGCCCAGGCTATTGGACATCGCACCCATGAGCCAGTAAGCATACGTTTGCCACATAGAGTCGAGTAGGCCGGAAGCGATCAAGAGCCATGCATGTGCTGGGTAGTCTTTACTGTAAATATCTATATGCGCTTCCAGTAAACTGCTCTGGCGTGTGTACGTTCTAGCAAGGAAAGCGTGACATCATTGAATACAGCAATGGCCACGATCCACTTGCCTTATATAAAAGTACGCCCAGGTGTGCACGACGAATATCATAGTGGTGACAAGGGCCCACCCGATGAAGGCACGCGCTCTACGACGGTACAGTGTCTGGTCGAGGATGACGTGACCAATAAATAGTGAACCAAAGATCTCAGCCGTCCAGTGCATGAAATTGTTGAGTCCACGTGCGCGAATGGTGAAGATGGCACCGTTGTAGTCATTGAACTCTGTGTCATGTTATTGCGTGAGTTAGTATCAGACAATCGCAAGCTCTTAGAATAAACTACTTACCCCAAGTGTAGTGGTAGTTGGAGGCAAAGAACATCGGAAAGAGTAACACAATCCATGGATCCCCTTTCAGTGCAACGAAAAGGGTGATGAATTCAGTTTTCCATGAAGGTTGCCTGGATTGGGTTAATTTCGTCCCGTCGGTACGGACCACCTTGTTTGGATCGGCCACGAAAACCGCAAGCACGACTCCAGTAAAGCTTAGGGTCAGGAAGGCAACCTTACAAATTGTCCGGTCAGCTTGCATCCCTTTTTCCAGAAGAAGCTCACGTAGGTTCCATTTCCGACTGACGACGGCGCAACCACATCAGTACTATCAGACACCCCATACAATGTATCAAGTCCTACCTGATCCGCCCTGTTGAACATGTGAGCGTGAATAAACGACCAGACTGATCGACTTACTATCCAGTGGAAATTCTCCCCAAACGCGACGGCAGAGCCGACCACACCACCCAAGTTCAAGATTGCCCAGAATATGCTAATGTACATACCCTTTTGAGCTTCTGTCGGGTAGGCCATCATCAAGGAACCTTGCGCGGTCCATAGTAGGGCAGCACACATGCCGAGGATGGCGCCTGCAGCAACGACGAATCCACCTGCGCCGGGGTGGATATTCAGAGCCCTGATGGTCATTTGCCAGTGAGAGAGTTGACGCTGACGTCGAAGGAAGACATACAAGAAGGAAGCAATATATAAAGAGTACCCCCATGTTCCAAGTATGAGAGTGAATCGTGGCCCAAGGAAGTTGTTGATCGTGCTTTCGTAGACCAAAAATCACCATCCATTTACCGCCATACTAGCTCAGCAACCGCCCACTTACCCAGAAAAAATCCGAAGAAGGCAAAAGCCGCATACAATCCAGCGTTGGCGTTGGCTTGAGCTGTCGTGTTGAGCTGTCCTCCACCGCCCAGGCCAGTGATGGAGTTGAACATGCCAGGACACATGAAAAAAACGAAGCCCAGCAATGCAACCTGAAGAACGGGGTGGTAGTAGATGCGCCGCCACCCTGTCGGGCCGCCTTCGACCTTTGCCTGTGCGTCGGACATGGTTGTTTAGAGAGATCGGGCTCAAGAAAAGAAGAATGTACTTCAAGTTATATGTGGAGCACCTGGGCGTTAGGAAGAAGGCTAAAACTTGCAAGGTGTTGACCTGATTCAGAGAACCATGGCGACGACCATCATGGTGTGCCGAGAAGATCGCTTTCGTACGTGCCAGTGTTCCAGTTGGCGGATCGTCAGTATCAATTGTAGCCTGAAAGAGCACCATGCTTCGAAGAACATGCTACTAGATTAGTATATCGTTGCCGAGTGTCAAGCTTGTCAAGTCTGGACTCCGAGTCATGCGTATCGCGAGCCAGCGACAGGCCGTAGCATGTCATGGACGCGCAGAGGGCTCTATTAGAAGTAGTATCATGATATGGATCAACTATGTATGTCTCTCAGTTATCGACGAATCCCCCTCTCTCCCCCGTTCCCCGTCTCATGCTCGCTGCCTCCCGCATCCACCACCGCCACCCCGCCCACTGCCGACGACTCCGGTGGATCGTCGTCTGCGTCTGGCAGCGTTCCATCACCCAACGCAGGTGAATCTCCCTCCTCCCGCCGTACCTGTGCCTCTCGCCAACCATCCACCGAACCCCAGACGACCTTTTCACGACCCTCGGCTTCCTCACGCAGCGTCTCTTCTCGGCCCTGAAGCGCAAGCTGGCGGAGTTGTTTGATGTTCTTGCTAGGTTCGCGAAAACTCAGGGAGTGGGAAGGGAACGATGCGAGTCGAGAAGGTTGGGAATCGGATGGTGCAAGGCTGTGTGTTTCGCGTTCGGTGTCGTCAGAGGAGGATACATCGCTCCCATCCTGACTCGATACATACTGCTCAGATGTCGATCCGTCCTCACTCACTGACGGCTCACTTGAAGGTCAAAGTAATTAGCGTCGTGATTGACGAGAGGAAACGAAATACGAGGTCAAGAGGTCAAAGGGATAGTAACTCACCTGGAATGCGACTCAAGTTCCTTCATAGCGGCAATCACCTCTTGCACACTCTGCTTGCCGCTAAAGTCGATCTTTGCCCACATCTTTTCCATCTCCTCGACCGTTTTGACACCAGAAGGGAAGTTGAGCGCCCTGAACTGTTGTTCTCGTGCACTGTCAAGTCGCCGACGAATCTCAGCCTCGTCGAGGGCAGATTCAGTTAGAGTCCACTGGAGTGCCCCTACCAATACGAATGGGGTGAGCGGGGTGCGCAAAGCGGACAAAGGATTTCACCTACAATCACGTCCATCTGCAACTGCCTTCGCACCATTTACCTCCTCGTTATCCAAATAACTTACCACACGAACGTCGAGCTCTGTTATTGGACACGGTTTCCCTTCGACTCGATCATCCCATTCGACAGGTTGGATCCACACGTTCAATTCCTGGCTCAATTCGCGCGTCTCAAATGTGCATCTGACGCTCTGGAGAAGGAAGTGAGTACGCTTTGTCCTGCTAGGCGACAACGATCCCCTCGAGAGGAACAACGGAGGCAACAATTGGGCAGACTTACCCGTTCGCCATAGACGGACACGATGTCACTCAATACTCTCTCCAGCAACGACACGCACTTGTTGAACACTCTTGTGCCATTCCCTGTACCATACACTCTCTCCTCCATCTCCTCGAGTGATACGTATTGGAAGCCGAAGATCCGCGCTGTATTGTGGTATGCGACGAGAACGCCATCCATGTTACCGATGCGAGCTTGAAAACTAGTTAAAGAGCAAGATATGAACTACTAGTGAACGACAGGGAGTAAATAGATTCACCTGTATTTCAGGAAAGCACTTCGAATGAGGTCATAGTATTCCTTTTCAAAACTCTCGAGAGGGCCCGTCAGTGTTTTGATTAAATATCCAGAGTTTTCCTGCCAGTTCAATCAGTCTCAGGAATCGTATCATTCGCAACAGGGCGTTCAGAAAGTCACCTCGTAATTGAGAATATCTAAGCGTATAGGTACCGCAGCTCGCGTCTTGATGTCAAAGACACCAGTTCCAGGTAGTCGGGGATCAACACAGTCAAGTTGAGAGCGCATGACAAATCGGTCCGACTGCATTATACAACGAAAGCACGAGATGAGAACAAAACAAAATAAAGGTAAAAAGGCACTACTCACCATCGCATATCGATACGCTTCTTTCCTAGTATCACAGTGTTCGTCGACAGCAGAAGTAGACCGCAATAGCTTTTTAAAATCACCCTCGGAGACGGTCAGAAATTTCTCCAGCATCGTTCCCTAAATGGCAGTTGAAAAGCTTATACTGAGAGATGAAGCAAACTGCACCTACCATCCACGTCAGTACGTTCTTCTCGGCAAACTCTTCCGTCTTATCAGAGTCAATTAACCAGACCCCTTCCTTGTAGTTCAATACCACTGACGTGGGCATGCGTTGGCCGGGGGTAAAATTCGTTGGCTGATAAATGCTCGTTAAATGGTCAATGGACGGGATGATCATTGCTCATCAGAAAGATTCATTCACTTGGTGAAGAAAGGCATGGCTCAACGAGCTTGTATCCACTTCCTTATCTCCAGAGATCAAAAAATAGAAATGGCTCAAGAGACCCGTCAACGAAGATGTGGATCCTGCGAATGAACGCTTGTGCTGCTTCGCGATCTTCCAAAGGTCCTAAATAATGCGCAGATAGGTAAGTTTCAAGATAATAGTAGGATACGAGAGTAGGATGAGTAAGAGGCGGACCTAACGAATACTACGTACGTTGTCCTTCGAGCTCTTTACAAAGCCAGTGACCCGCTCGAAGGCGAAATCCGTAACTGCGGGTATCGGTTCTAGCCACGGTGTAAAGTTGTAGATCCGAGAACGAGGATCTCGAAGCCAATATACACCAGGGCTGATGCGAGACCAGGAGGTTCACGACATTAACAAGATACATCAATGGAACGAAATAACTAAGGAATCAAAACATGACTGACTTGAATAGCACACGATCGAGACCATGAGCAAGCTGCGCGATCGGTTTATGCTCTGAAGGTGATTCTACGTCTATAAGGGATCGTTTCAGCAAGTACTATTTTGATTGTGCATCATAGCAACACACCTCGGAGGACACTAGTACATGGTTCGGTATCGCCTGAGATATAGCCTTCTACACGGCGCACATAAGGAATACGATGTGGCGGAAGTGCACGCCCGGACGTCGACGGGTTAGATTCTGCAGGTACGATCTCCTTTCTGGGTCGAAGCTTAGATGAGGAACGATGCTTCGTTGGAGGCGGCGGTGCCAACTCTGGGATTGGAGAATGACATCTTCAGGTTGGTTCATGTGAAGGAGAAGCAAGCGCACCATCCTTTCCCCAATCTGATGTAAAACCACTCCCAGTGTTTTCCTGGTGTGCGACAGGCACCGCTTTGGTTTTGCGCGCACTTTTCGGACGCTTAGAGCCCTTTGCGATGATGTGCGGAGACTGGGATTTCTTCTGCGTGCCAGAAGATGCCTTCTTCCCTTTGGGTTTCAGGGAAGATGGTGGCGTTTTGTTCTTTTTACTGGGTTTCTTCGGGAGACGCGGATCCAGAGAGTGAACAATGCCCTGACTTGCAGCTAATGGTAGAGTTGGTGGTTGGGCGATGGGCTCTGCTTTAGACGGCAGCGATACGCGCAGAGTTCGAGCATGGAAAGGCTGCAGGACGCGTCTTCCGGCGACGACCAACGCAGTCGCGTTCCGCTGCAAAGTCTGCATTCACGTTGGTCACGGAACAAGCTTGTCACATTTTTCGCGGTGCTAACCCGGTCACGTGATCACGGTCCGCTGAAAACCCACCAGCGTTGCTCACTGTTGCCGACGTCGAGCAAGACAACGTCGAGCGCGTCGATCAGCAACGTATCTGATATCACGATATCCAATCGACATGAAAGTCCCCAAGTCGGCGCGTAAATACACTCCCGAAGAGAAGCAGCAGCTCATCAAGAACCTCGACATCGAAGGTATGCACCACGTTCATTGTCCGCACCGTGTGTCGTCCTCAACGAGCTGCGACATGCTCTCGTTCTCCAACACGTCGTCGACCCTTCATTGACATTGTCATCGTGCCCATCACGACGCCACGCAGTCGAACATCGTGTCCGTCAGCTCGAAGAATGGCTCGCTGTCGCACTCGAAAACTTTCGACTCCACCAAGAAGGGCTCATCTCACGCATTCCAAAGCTCGTTCGGGGAGTTACCATGGGCGAGTTTGCGGACAAGTACAATGGAGACATTCAGGCTTGTTTGCGAGGGTTGCAGAGCGAACGGATGGGTGGGACTGAGTTCGAGATCGATAGGGACACACGGAAGCGAAAGTGGGCAGCGTCGCAGGAGGAGGCCGAAGCATCTGGATATGGGCAGGGACAAGAGGGCAACCAGGCGAGAGCTCCAAAGAACGGTGCATTTAAATTCACTCCCTCTTTCGCTGTTCGCTGACATCCTGCAGCGCGCACGATGACCGCTACGCCGAAAAAAGCTGTTGCAGGACCATCCAACGCATCACGCGTATTTGCCGCCAACCGCACGCCAGGCGCTACGCGAACAGCGACGACGCGGCAACCAGCCGCGAAGCCTTCCCCTTCCCCGCAGAAGTTCACTAAACAACCTCCGTTTGTCCCTGGTCGACCTACGTCGCCAGCTAAGCAATCTCATTTAAATGGTGCTTCCAACCAACGCCGTCCACCCTCCAGTGCGACCTTC
>QFES01007931.1:20541-39262 GCA_003316375.1 Tylopilus plumbeoviolaceoides
CTGGGGAAGATGTCAAAGAAGAATCCCATCTGCACGGAAAAGGCAAGGAGAAACAAACCGCCAACCAACCAACCAAGACATTACGGCGCGTCAACAGCATCGTCATTCGGCGTGATCCCTCTGTTAATCTCGACTCGTCCTCCTCTTCTTCCTCACAACCTCAGACAAACGGGACGTTCTCGCAAGCGCATACACGGACTAACTCACAGACGCAACACACTGCACCTCACTTTGGCCCACACCTGCGCGCGAATTCGCGATCACAACTCTCGTCGTCTGACACTCCGCTACCATCCTCGAATAGCAATCCGACCCCATTGGCACATTCGAGTTCCGCCTCCGCCCTCGTGTCTATCCCCACGAAAGACGGTCATCTTCTTGAATTCGATCCCTTGGCTACGTCTCCGCGTGCGCTGGACAAACTCGTCGGCATCACAGAGAGCGCAAAGAAACAGGCCAAAGAAGAAATGGCTCGACTCGTGAAAGAAGCTGTGCGGAAATGGGTCATCGAATAGTACCAGACGAGTACGAGCGAGGAGACGCTTGCCTATCAGAGGTCCTTGCATCGAGCATGCAACCTGGAATCAAGCCCAATAACTTATCGACACGGACGTGATGTTTCTTCTGCATTGTTTTCGAGACTCTTGGTATCCCATGGATACAGAGCATATTTATTCGACTCCCTGCAACTCACATTGTCTTCTTCGCTCTCCCCATGACCATCACCGATGTATATCTGCTCCGTTTGTAGCTCTCAGATAATCTAATCGTGTCCGATGGCACTAATTGGCCAACCCAGGCTCGCTCAATGGTTACTAATATATGAGGTACACGAGGCTAACGCATGGCTCCAATTTGAGTGCCGATCCAGAGCCCTTAGCAACTTTGCCCTCCCCACTACCAGTTACCTTCTGCTGTGAGGCTCCAATTCTCTCGATTGCGATTTTCCCTGACTGGCACTCGGACCGGCTGGCGGAAACCAACAGCCACAATGTCGATATGTAAGTCGAAAATTGGCCTCAAAGACCGCAACATGCTGATTGCTAGCGCCCTGCAGCTCGGACACTAAGCGACGCACTTGCTGACCTTCCCGATCTTTCCGACAAGATTGTCAAGTCAGACGACCCGTACTGTGGAACAGGTGCCTTCAGCGATGTCTATAAGCGCCAATATAACAGCGGCGCAGGTCCGATGGACGTGCGGATATGCTCTTCTGACACGCCATTTGACCCTCACCACAGTACAGGTCGCGGTGAAATCATTTCGATTCCTTTTCACTCTGGGCGAAAACGAAGGCGACAGTTGTGACAGCAGGGGTACTGCCATTCGAAAGGTACTACGACCATGACGGACCACTTGATCGGACTCGATCTGTTCTTCTAGATGATACGACGCGAGCTCGGAATCTGGAGAAGATTGGACCACCCAAACATTGTCCCCTTCCTAGGGATCGCATATGGATTTGGTAGACCAGGACACGCATCACTCGTCGCCATGTGGATGGCCAACGGGACACTTCAAACGTTCCTGGGGCAGCACGATGACCGGCTCACTGTTGCCCACAAGTTGCAGCTGGTACGTGGTCGCAGAAAACTACATGTGTACAACTATGATCCACGAAAACCACGTAGTTATTGGACATCGCAAACGGACTCTCATATTGTATGTCATGAGTACCGATTTACACAGAAGTTCCGTTCATCATCCTCGCACAGTACACTCGTTCCCGATCATCCATGGCGATCTCTCACCAGTGAGTAAACAAGAATTGAATGAATCATTTGTCCGGCTGAGGCTCAAGCAGAATAATGTTCTTATCGACCATAATTACAGTGCGCGATTGACTGATTTTGGTTATGCATCCATGGTCGGGGATATACCGGAGGTTTCGATATACCTTCAGATGTCAACAATGAGACCTGGAACCATTCGATGGGCTGCACCAGAACACTTTGCAGTCGAAACGGATTCGGAGGAGACCAAGGAGACGTCGCAAACCATGACTAAAAGTGACATCTACTCTTTCGGAAACATAGGGCTCCTGGCAAGGGTATTACTATGCATCACGTTTGCATTCTCATTACTTTCCAGGTACTGTCCGGCAGGCACCCATGGTCAGAGATTCGGCGTGATGAGGCTGTCATAGTTCAGCTATCACGGGGAAACAGGCCTAAAAGGCCACCGTCGTGTCCGATCGACGACCAGCATTGGGAGCTCATTGAACGTTGCTGGTCATCTGTCGATGACAGACCATGTGCCCCAATCGTCGTATTTTCTCTCCAGCAACTTCTTTGCTCGCACCCACATTCTGTGCCTCTCTCTGATTTCTTTCGTGCTCCTCCACATCCCAGCAATGCCCCTTCATCACCCAACCTTGTAGTACTCACATCAGGTCACCTAGCGGAGCAAAATGAGCCTGATGCGCAAACCTCCGGCCTATCCGAAGCAACGCCCGAAGCAGTGTCACGAGATGGTAAGCATATAGCTGTCCTTTGTCGCATCAGCTTACAACTCCTAAGGCGCTGCGAAATCCGTCACCGTACACGATAGCTACCCGGGTGCAAATGTCGAACAGGCAAGTCGTCTGCTCTTATGAACTCTGACGCTTCGACATAACCAGTGGCTATCGCATCAGAAACAGGAAGTGATAGCCTGTGTTGAGCAAGATACCCATGCTGCGCCTGGCGGTGTCAGGACTGTGGATGCCAGTATCGCACGCCAACCGCGGAAAAGGTAATATACTTTGATCATGAAAATGGAATGGTTCACTCATGAATGAGGCCTTAGGTTTCACAATCCCATCCGGACCGATGAAGACAACAGCGTATATGACCAACGCAAAGCGAAAAACATTGAGCAAGTGTTGTGATACCTTACCTAGCTCAACCTCTGAGTAGATTTTCAGATCGGCTATTGCTAAGCAGACCAGAACCAGAAAAGAAATCAGTGACATTCTAAGAGGTTTGGATAAGCCAGACGAAATGGCTCCAGTGAACGTGATGTGAGTATTCTTCCCTAGCTAGAGCAATCCCTCCATTAATGCACCCTTGTAGGCCCATACCTCAGTCGAACCGACGCAATGTCATCTTTATTGGAGAGATTGGATCTGGGAAAAGCTCCCTTATCAACATGATATCTGGCTCCGACGTCGGTCCCGCTGCGGTGTCCCCTGATATGAGAGCATGCACGAATGACGTCGCGCATTATGACATTACTATTGGAGACAGAGCATACCGACTGTGGGACACCCCCGGCTTTGAAAAGGCTCCGAAGTTCTGTGCCTCTGGCCAGACGGTACAATCGCTTCGACGGTTCATTCAAGAGAGAGATCGTCTGCGGGAGCTGGATCTCCTCGTCCTCTGTGTGCAGGGTAGCAGGGCCATCGAAGTGATGACGAGCGTGTACAACCTCTTTTGCAGTCCAAGTCGTCGAGTGTCCCCGGTGGTCATTGCCATCACTCACCTGGAGAAGCAAGCACCGGTGATGGACAGGTGGTGGAAGAATAATGAACGGGAACTCGGGAGACTGGGGTTCGTGTTCGATGGCCATGCATGCGTTTCATGCTTGTACCCCCATCATCGCAGGTGGGCTTCACAGTGGGACATTCGTGATTTGATTTCGGCGGAATATCGGTCGGGAACGTCCTCGCCAATGCCATCGAGAGAAGAGACATAAGTGATTAAACAGGTTGTAACATCTACTGACCGAGATATAGTTCCATGTCATAGGTATTATGTATGCCAATTTTTGTGTTTCGGAAAGTCTGGCAAAGCCCGCATGTCGGAGTGTCACGACCAGTATCACCTTGTTCTTCCCTGCCGAAGCAGGTCCAATCTCCAAAGGATTCTATTGACCGCCCTGGGCGCCCTGGGCGATGATAACTTATGCGTGCATGGCTCACATACCTCAGGCTTTTTCTGGTGGCCCTGAAGTCAATGACATAACGCTAGAGGAAATGTGATTTGATTCCATGTACATGTCAATGGACCAACGTAGTGGCACACATAGCTTTGCACGCTACGTCCACTCGACCTGTTGAAAGTAGGGCGCTAATGCGCCCACAGAATGCAGAAACAAGCGTGTCGAAAACAAAGGCATAGCAATTTGAAAACATACAGTGTGAGCCAAGTTGACAACCTGGATCTGGCGTCGAAGTAGATTTGCCAATCAAAATGTTGAACATTCAGCAATTGCTATCATCCATTTCCCATCGTCCAAATACACCCCATACCTGAAATGAAAAATTGAATCGTGTTCATAGTCTTCTGGAAGACACGTACTGCTGTAAAGCACGTTTGTGCGCCCGGGAATTGCATATGGTCGAAGCGCGCTGGTGTAGTGGCGCAGAATTCTTTCCAATCACCTTTCTCTGGAAGGTTCTCCAATTTTTGCGTGATATACTGATGAAGCCATCAGTCCGGAAACAACAATCTCGAGAAAATGGACGCTTGCCCTCTTCCCGGATCCTGGTGAGGTGCAACCCTGGGATATTGTTCACCATTGTGCCACACAACTGATGAACAAGGCTCACTTTGTTGTCGTACGAATCCCAGAATGTGGTGCAGCCTGGTTCATGCTGGTTGACTTCCCATCGGCCGATCACAACACCAGGGCCCTGGTACCGCAGGGAGGATTCAGTGCCCAAGGCGTCTTATTAGGAAAATGACCTACCCTATCTTCACAAGTCTTGGGTGGGTAAGAAACACCATGAATTTCAAGCGGCGTGCCATTGCACGCCTCCACGCGATGCTCCCAAGTTGCGGGTAGGTTCATGAGCTGCGCCGTGTACTCCCTGGTCGCGTAGGAAGTGCATGCATGTGCCACAACGTTACCCCAGAACATGTTAAGTCTCTGCCGCTCTTCCTCCTCGCGCTTGCTGCGTTCCTTCTTGACTCGTTCGTGATCTTCGACTGCACGCCGCCATTTTTGTCGTTCGTGTTCTTGGTGCTGATGTTCGCGGCGCTCCATCTCCTTCCATTCGTCCTCATGCTTTTCTACCTCCCGTGCCCACTCCTTTCGAACCTTCTCTTGTCGCTCGCTCTCTTCCTGCACCCTACGGGCAACTTCTTTCTTGTGCTCCTCTGCCTCCTGTGCCCGCTCCTTTCGAACCTTCTCTTGTCGCTCGCTCTCTTCCTGCATCCTATGGGCCACTTCTTTCTTGTGTTCTTCGATGTCCAGGTCCCATTGCTTCCGAACCCCCTCTCGACGTTCTCGTTCTTCACGTTTCCTGTGTGCAACTGCTCTCTCGAACTCCTCAACCTCGCGTGCATGCCTCTCGGATTCTTGCTTCCATTCTTGTCTCGTCCGCTCTTGACGCTCGTCCTCTTCCTGGATGCGACGCGCCACGGCCTTTTCATGCCACTTCCTCTGACGCTTCCACTCTTCTACAATGACGGCGTGATGCTGTTTCTCAAGTTGCCATTTGTCCTGTAAGAGATCATGTCGCGCCGTCTCGTTCTTCCACTCGTGACGAATGGCGTCCATGGTCGATGGGTACATGGGACAGTAGGTAAAATGCATGATCAAGTTGGCGATGACGAAGATGGAGGCGGATAGTGCGAGTAGACCGCATGAGACCCATTTGCATCCATCTTTGGAAGCTCGGCGTCCAGGCATCAATGGGGTAGTTTCTTCTGATGGCCGGCTACGAGAGGGAAAAAAGTAAACAAGATAGTGTAAAGTGTTCAAAGGACGTAGACATACATAACCAATGGACCCGCTGAGGAGTCTTCTGACGAGTGCGGTCTATGCACAAGGGACTCGTACCTAGTACGCGTGCATCATCCCATTCGGTTCAAGGAATGCAATGCGATAGTGAGTATAAGAGACTTACCCGAACATCTTGCATAGAGATTATGTATGCTTGAAATAGATGGAACGTATGCGGCTTCCGACGATAGAGTCACGCTGGAGTGGCTACTGAACCAACATGAGGTGGAACGACGCTATATCGTAGGACCTCTGCCACTGCTACCTGGTGTCGGCTACGACACCATGACTCGGAGGCCCCCACTATAATGCCGCGTCAAAATGCGCACAACGGCCGGACAGCGTTGGATGGCGGCCTTTCAACCGAGAGTCTTCTCTGAGTTACTTGGAAGTTGAGAGGGGCCCATATAGCCTTGATTATCAATTTAAGGCAGTCTCATTGAAGCTTGGAAGAAAATACGAGGCGAGATGTAGAAGAAGGTGAACAGAGGACTCCGGAAGGAATAATCCGATGGCGATACACTAGTAAACGCATAGAACGAAATTAGGGTTAGATTTTTTCTCGTGGATCGGAGAGTCACTGTATCACATCCTCATCCAACTACATCAGCAGGGAAGTTATGGGGCAATAACAACGTCGTACAATCTAGAATGCTTTGGCATGAAACCTTCAGACCGGGCCATGTTCATATGATCAGGCACGAACGCATGATTACGTCGTGTAACTACGTTGCATGAGAAGGGAAGGGTCTGAGTCTTAAACCTGTCATGTACCACCTCCTGAAGGGTCTTCACGAATACCTAACTCAGTGAGCGCGACTCGTTAGCGTCCTCAATCTTGTCACCCAACGCCACAGAAAGGAAGAATTTTCAATCATTATCATCGGCCTCGATGGTGCTGGAAAGACCGTAAGCCAACCATCTTAGCATCGCCCAAGTGTTAAGACTGACAGTGTGCATGGTAGACATTGCTAGAGAAGATCAAGACTCTCTATAATGACACGCCAGGCCTCGATCCTTCAAAGATAGGTCCCACCGTTGGACAGAACAGTACGTCCTGCCCGAGACCCATTGAGTCGTGCGTGCTCATACTTGTCACAGTGGGCAAGGTCTCTCTCCCCTCGACTATCCTCAACTTTTTCGACCTCGGAGGGCAAAGAGGCATCAGGTCCATATGGTCTCGATACTACGATGACTGCCACGCTGTCGTATTTGTGATCGACGCGCAGGACAGGGAAAGGCTTGGAGAAGGGTGGGAAGTGTTTGGTGCGTTCTATCGTTTCGTTGAGATAAACTGTTCGTTCATGTCCCTCTGCCCTATCTTCATGCCTCGCCCCTTCCACATGAGATGCCACAGACTCCGTTCTCTCTTCGCCTCGAATTCTCAACGTCCCGCTGCTGCTTCTCGCGAACAAACAAGACACACCCACGAGCATGTCTGCGACTGAGATAAGACAGGACTATGAAGTCTGGGACCATCATCGGCGGGACAGCGCTCGCAGGCGGTACGCAGAGGATGAAGCAGAGGAAGAGGAAAGGAAGAAGAGGCGGATTGCGAGCTTGGAGGTGATGGGCGTATCGGCGCTGGAAGGGTACGTCGTCGTTTTTGCTCCATTGTCCACGTTGGATTGAGCACGAGGGTTGTGCAGACAAGGTGTGCGCGAGGCAGTCGACTGGTTATTCCTGCGCGTCCAGAATAGCCGACAGTGAGTGTGACCGCTACTTTTTCCCTGGGGTACACCTCATTTTTGGTACCAGGGACCTTGGTGATCGTGCTGCGAGGACAGGTTGGAGACTCGGGTAACATTATGGCCAGTTTAGACTACCTTGAGGATGTACGATTAGCAAGGACAGGGGCTATTTATCACAGCCACATGTTGGGTACAAACAACTTGAAACTGCTGCGAAACCGACAAGCCTTTTGCGACTAACTCGACCGCGTTCACGCAATGGGATACTACACGACCTACTACTCCATCGGCCTCCCTTCTTTTCTCATTGCTGTCATTGCTCTCTATCTCTTGTTCACAGGTCTGTTCTCTATCCAGCTCGAACCGCAGCGCCATCACTGAAACGATTGACATCGTAGGCTCAGGTGAAGCATTCAATGTCGGTCGCTTTCTCGAGGAAACAAACCCTTTCATCTGGGGCTCTCTTGGAATCGGTTTTTGCATCGGTCTTAGCGTCCTCGGAGCTGGATGGTACGTCCCTCGTCGACAGACACCCTAATTCCACTTGGGTGAACCAGCCGACGGCAATGTTTCTCGCAGGGGCATTTTCTTGACAGGATCATCGATCATTGGTGGAGGTGTCCGGACGCCACGAATCAGTACGAAGAACTTGATCAGGTACGTCTGTACCGTGCATGCTGCTTTTACGGTTTCCTCATCCTGCGCATCGCATCCTCATCCATCCAGCATCATTTTCTGTGAAGTCGTGGCCATTTACGGAGTGGTATGTTCGTACTTTGTCGTAGTCTTATGATGACTTTTCAATGCGACGTACAGATCCTCGGTATTGTTTACTCCGCAAAGCTCCAAGCCGTACCCGACACACTTATCTACACGCGCCAGAACTACTACACCGGTAAGTCACCACTTCGTTTACTCGGCGCCCGTGATCTTCGCGTGCTATATCGAGTCGTTTTCCAGGCTTTGCTCTCTTCTTCGGGGGCCTGACGGTCGGCGTGTGTAACCTCTTTTGCGGTCTTTGTGTCGGCATTGCAGGCAGTACAGCAGCCCTCGCAGACGCCGCCGACCCCACACTATTCGTCAAAGTTCTCGTCGTGGAGGTGTTTGGAAGTGTGTTGGGCTTGTTCGGCTTGATCGGTGAGACTTGATGCCCTGCATGCCCCTTACTTTTTTCTCCGTACTAATGACACCTGATTCGTGCACAGTGGGATTGCTGATGACGTCGAATGCGCAAGAGTTTACAGCGGGCACGCCGGTGTGGAGTATGGCCGACGCAATTGGTTCTCATGCTGTGCACTAGGTTGTATACGCTATCGTCAGCTATTACTCATAGAAGGCTCCCATCGACTTCTTGGTAGTACTCACGCATTTCGATGATGAGTTGTTATGGGCTCCCGCTTCCGTGCCCGAACGTTTTTCAACGCCAAACACGGAGAAATCATGCGTAGCAGAGCCTACGAAAATTTGAAACGACTGATCTATCTTCAGGCCGTGGACTCATGCAATGATCTTGTACACCAAAAAAGTTGGATGCGCAGGGGATTGAACCCTGGACCTTATACATATCCGCTCATGCAAAGCATACGCGCTACCACTGCGCTACGCACCCATGCTTGAGGTGTTTTCGGCGAATCAGTATCAATATTGGGCATGCTGGATTGGACTTTTTTTTTCAGCTTTTTTGAAAAAAAAAAAAAAAAAAAAAAGGGAGAGAGAGAGCCATCAGCCTTAGTGTAAATGGGCTCACCAAGCTAAGGAACTTGCATCCAGACGCATTACAGCTGCGGACGATCTTCTCCGTTCGTCGCCATATTCATTGATCGGCCAACTCTTCCTGTCACGGTTTACAAGCATCAACTCGAAGGAACTTTGAAGTTGACAATGAACTGCTGATAAGTTATAACCGTGAGCATGGCGGGGTGCTTGCTTTTGTACAGCCTGGACGTGGTAGTATCATACATAGTTATTGCCCGCAATTGCGTGGATCGATAAGTGGTGACGCGGCACAGCCACCTATAACCCTATGCCTCTGCCAGCAATCATGGGATCGCTCAAGTTGCTGTCACTGACTTTGACTGGCCTCCCACGTCTTGCTCATTCTCTACAATCACTTGTCAATCGCTTATGTCGCCTCTCCGCTGGCCGCATTGCACCTGCACTCCATTCTTGGTCCACTTGGCTCTGGAGGTCACTGTTGGCTTTTGCAGCACGTCACCGGCGAGCCCAGCCAGAGATTAGATTGCATGTAAATGATGTCCCTGGGCCTCTTGTGGGTGGTAGCACTGAAACCGTGTCAGAAGACCGCGCGAGTATGCGTCCAGCTCAAGCGCACCTGGACTGGCAGAGTGCAACACCCACACCTCTGCCTACCGTCGACTGGCAGAAGATGTTAACAAGGCTCCGGGAACGCACTTCAAATAGTACGGAACAATATACTCTTCTCGCCACAACTCCCGAAGGGTCACAGCGCTACAATGCTAGGACGGCAATCGGGTAAGGGCACGTGCTCGGTACTACCTCCTCGCTCTATGTTCATACTAGTGCTGGCCTTCCAAAGCCTGCCCACCCCGGATCAATTCGAGGTCCCAATCGGGCAGAAGACACTGCTGTCGTCGTGAGTCCGCTTGCTTGCAAAGTTGGTCTACTCACTCAAAGCCTTTCCATAGACTACCTTCACTTTCGGACGGCAGCGGATGGAGACGCTATGTTCATCCTGAAGGTGTGGTTCTGTTTTACCATGAAGAATTTGTGTGTCTCCTTTTCATCAGCATGGCAACTCCGTGATAGACCCTTTCCAAGCGCATATTCACAGAGCACGATATCAGGAGCCCTGCAGAAGAGGAAAAAATCCTTGCTTGCGCCACGAAACTCGTTCAACAAGCGATCGACGCAACGGATGTTACCCTAGACGACCTCACCCATATTGTCCTAAACGTGGATGACCGTGGCAATTGGCACTATTACTTCGTTGACCATACGAACCACCTTCTCTTCTGGGTGGAGACGGTTGTCGCAAGGAAGATCAATATTGACTTGCAGGGGATTGGTGGGCTTGACCATATCAGTACGTCCCATGCCACGTTGGTAACATTTACAAACAGTCACTTAGAGTATATGATTGAGGCCTATTACTGGTACGTGTCTTCCACGAGTCCTTTCGGTACGTTTGCGTCTATTATGTTCCATTCTGGCACTGATCTCCAACGCAAGTACTCGGATACTTCATATATGACATGAAATAAAGGACGCACTGTGAATACTATCCCCATGATCACGTTCTTTCTACGCAAGCTCTTGAGGACCTTAGAGGGATGCTGAATTATGCCAAGATTGGTACGTCCCTTCTGTGATACGCGTATCATGATCCTGAAAAACCGCCAGATGTGCTCACTACTGATTCCTCGTCGAGCCCGTTCGGACAAGATGAGCTTGCTGCGATACTCGGACTTCTTGGCTCACTCAAGGGTAAGCCTCACCCACTGCCTTTCTCCTACCTTGCACACTTTCTTCCAAGATGTCAGCGAGATTTCTGATCCGTACAGTATCTGGGCCATTGGTATGATCGTCATCCATATCGTCATGAATTGGTGCTGACATCGTCTGAAGCTCGGTTAATGTCATACTTCAGTTAGTCTCGTCTTGCACTCCCGTTGAACTGCTTTTACCCAAACATGATCTCAGCCGAAAACCAATTCCTGAATTTCTACGGTCAGGCGTGCGCACGTCTGAATGCAGATAACCCCTTGTTCGGGAATGTGGACTGGACTCGCCAATATTGGTTAGGATTCATTGATTGGTTTGGAATTGCCAACGTGTTTCTCCTTGCATCACCGAACGAGCATGCAGTTCGTTTGAAACGCATCTGGGTGGACGGTACAATCATCCAGCCTCGTTGGAAGGACTTCATCAACAGACTTACGACTGAGCTGGCGCGGTATACCATTTTCGTGGGTTTTCCTCTGTTCTACCTTGATGGATATCTCACTCCCCGCAGTCGACAGTCATGCTCGCCGTCAACTTTAGCTTTTTGGCTGTTCCTGGTGTCATCGCCCCAGGCTCTACCGCAGGTCCGATTCAAATCATCATTTACTGCTCCATCGTATCGACGATCGCGTCCATCGTGTTCTCGTTTTGCCTGCTGAATGTCTACTCCAACCCGCGACTGCTGATTGTACGGAATGCGGTACGTCTGTACAACCACGCCACGCCTGCGCAGGTTGATTCATGCATGGCATGTCTCGCCATCACGCACAGCCTGCCAATCGCTTCCCTCAGTTGGTCGTACGTCTTCTCCACTGCGTTCCTCGTACGAGCGTTTGCCTCACGTCGGTCCCAGGATCATATTCTTTTCCGTAGCGCTCGCGGTGCAAATCTTTGGTGCAAAGGAGCTTGCGACGGTCTTGGCCCTCAGCATCGAGTATGCCGCCATCGTAGTGTTTGTGATCATAGGCGTGGTCGTGATGTGGGGGTTCTCCAAGAACGACGGCGGGGATAGCGTCCCGGGTACCTCTACGGAGAAGGACACTCGGCCTCTCGACATTGAGGAGGGTTTAGCCAGGGGGCGTGGCCCGCCGCGTGCTTTGACGGCGCGTTCACTGACTCGGTGATAGCCTGAGATCGGACGAAGTTTGGCGAGAACATGAGTCTCTGTGATTATACCACTGACAGAAATGTATGCCCTTCCCTGACTTTCTATGGTGTATGATTCTCGATACGTTGTATAGTACGGCCCTCCAACCCCTGGACCCCATGATTCGAAGCAATTTGGTCGCATTCAAAGTTTACCGGAAAAACGAGACGCCCATCGTTTCTACGGAGAACGAATCGCGGCTAGTGGCAAAGCCCATATGGCAGATCAATGATTATGGGAAGAGAACCTGATCAAAGCCAACCTTGTAGAGTGGTTTCAAGTCGACAAATCCGAGTCAATCATGGACCGAGAGGGGTACTGCTACTAGTACATACTCGATGTCAGCTTGACTCGGACTACCATCACCGTCACCGTGCTGGAGGCTAGACTCGTGCTAGTGACCATTGGCAGTCACGTTTATGAGGCAAGCCGTCGATGCATCTGCTTCTCGCCGTGACCTCCAGTCAGAGGGAAACACAACACGTCCACACGATGTCGTATTCTTACCGTCACTCGTTCTCGTTCAGAATGGTTTCGTTCATCGGCTTCTAATACGTTTGTAGTCTGTTCGTCCTGTCCTGATCTGAGGTACTTGATGCACATCAGCGAGCGTTACAAAATACCGAATATGTCGTGTTGTATGCAAACGTCCGATGATCCGTTTCTTGGCAAAGCCAACGGCGTCATCGAGCGTCATCACTTGGGTACGAAGGCATTGGAAATGTTGCAAATTGTTTCAAAGATGAAGTCAAACAGGATATTATTAGTGGGGCCGTAATCAGGGAATGGATCACAAAGTGCGTAACGTCCGTGGTCCGTGAAAGGGATACTCCAAAACACTTTCCACCAAAGAACGCAGCAAACGACCCCCCCATTATGGCGTATGAAACCTCACAATTTCAAACCACTCCCGATACGTATTAAAGGCTTTTTAGTAATGAAGGTGAACAAAATGTTATTGTCCGACTGGACGAGGTGCACCGATATAGCCTTCGTCGCGAGTCAGAAATATTATCTTGTCAAAGAGTCGTTGCGATGCTTACCGTGCCTTAGTCAAACGCGATGATGCTGAGACCAGCGGAGTTGAGCTGGGTGTCACCCCAAGTGGTGACGTGCCACACTGCACCGGTGGAGTGCACGCTGTCAACGAAAGCGTTGATGCGGAGATTGGACGTAGAGTTGAAGTCTATCTCGTTCAACCCTACGAAGACCGAGGGAGTGTCACAGAACTTGATAGGGTCGAACTGAACATCCACACTAGTGTTGGTCGTTTGGGGAACGACGTTCAGCGTGTTAACAGACGTGCTGAAGATGTCGTCGCGGTCAGCTGGATAAGCGATCCACCCTGCCTGCGCGCCGTGGAGGACAGTGTCTCCCCAAGTATCAATGTTGAGCGTGAAACCTTTTTCGTCGATCTGACTGACGTTCGTGTAGAGACGCCAGTTGTAATTCTTGTCAAGATCGATGAGGTTAAGGAACGAGACGACCTTGGGAGGGGTGACGAAAGCGTGGTCGAAGTCGACACGCACGGAGGCGGGGTCATTGGGGTTAGAGTAGACGTCGCGCATGTGAGTACCAGTCTGGTACTCCACATCGCCAGGTCCAAGGGCGAGCACGTCGACGACGCCAGAGTACAGAGTGGTGTCAGACCAGGAAGTGATGTGGCAGACTGCGTCGGTGTCGGTAACATGATCCAACGTCGACTTGGCACGGATGTTGCCGCTGTTCGCGATATCTAGTCCAGTAAACGCGACAGGGAGTTGGGGAGGGGCGAGGAATGTGGTATGGAAGTCCAGCGTAGCTGAAGTGTCGGGTGTAGGCTGATTCCATGGACGGACATTCTGAGTGTCGAAGGTAAGGAGGGCGGACATGACTTGGAGGGTTTATGAGAAGACGACAAGAAGCTGAGGGGTCTGGCACTAACGTTTTCAACTGCTGGCATCGATGCCTTAAGTACTCGACGGAAAGGTCAATGCCGACTCGGAAATTGGAGACTCGGATTTGCCGGACCTCGCATCTTCGGAAGCTTTATCCTGCCAAGCCGTTACGTATTTTATGTCACGGTTCAAGTTGCTCCGTGCCGCGCCATAGCCAGAAAAAAAAGCAGCGCAACTCATGCTGATCTGCTGACTGCCACATTATATAACCCAACACATACCATGGCCAAGGATGCGACACAATTGTAAAGGTGGGGCGTTGCATTTGACTCAGCCGGATCCGGCAGCAAAAACCTTCCTCGCTCGCCATTTGACAGATCGGCTCGGGGTAACGTCACGAAGGGATTGACCATGCTCTTGGCGCTCCGTCAATTTCTATGCCAAGTTTTCCTTTTCCGGACACATTTGCAATTGAGCCGCAGCTTCAAAGCTTCAAATTCCACCCTCAACTGAACAGCAAGTATTGCCAAACGTTTCTAGAGATAACTGGTCTTTGTCCCCGATGGAATACCGTCAGCATTGGTATCAAGCTATCCTGGCACTTCGCGTATAAGGGATACTGTGCCCAAAAAAAACTGTCAAGTAACATAAAGAAGCATAAGAATGTAAATTGCCTTGATTTACTGGCACAGTTTATACGCAAGCTGTGACGTACGACTCCATGAGGGGATACTTCTTCGGGCTCACTACACGTAAGTCTGATCCGGGCGAACACAGGGTATCCGAACAATAACCATCGGATGCATTACCACCTCCAGTAACAGGAAGCGATACGTGCAGATACGAGGCCTTCGCTCAGTCGAACGGAATTTTTCTCCGTTGCATACGATGGCAATATTAAGTATTTACACTGCCGTTCCGTTGGGAGACATATCCTTCACTTGATGGCCCACAGAGGCCATGCTTCCTCTGAGATGCCCACTCACTTCTGGCACGCCGCTATTCGCATCAGTTATGCCGAAGCAATTTCGCGTGCTGTTCTCAGGTTTCATCACAGATCGCCTTTTGCAATGACACAAGGGCCCGAGACGCGACGCGAAGAACAGCCAGTGCGGTAACATGAGTATTGACACCACTCCATTTTCCCTTCCACAGATCGCAGCCTCGTCAGATCTGGGTATGCTGGCGCACAAGGCATGATCATTTCCAATTTGTTGAAACGGCCCACGGTACGTGAAAAGTGAGTGAGCAAAATGTGGCTTGACGGGATGAATTGCACATTAGCCTGCGCGCCCCCTGCACCTCGGTCGCTTGTTGAACCTCTGAATCTGAGCTACACCATCGTCACCGCAAAGGGGCGCATCAAGACACCACATGTAGTTGTCGTGGTCGCCCCATCTGCTGGCACCTATGCCGCGAAGAAGATCGCCCCCTTCTGCGGAGACGTGACCGCACAACGCTCCGGACGGTCCATCCCTCCCAAAGGTCGTTCAGCTTCTATGAGATACCTGGTACGATTACCTCGCGCAGCTTCCAAACGACAAACACGAATAGGTGCTCAGAGGGTAATTCACACGAGAGTGTGTTGAGCCCTGGCGACTGTGACAGCCAGTATAGTAAGCACATCGCTGTACATCCGTCGGGTGCGCTGCTGAGATACTTTGGCGAGGACAACTGGGGACGCGAGGCCCAGGCCGCCCGAAGGAGACGTGTGCGGGTGGTTCAGGGGGCGGTTAAAGGTGACTTGGAGGGGCAGCATTGGCGTGTCTGCGGATCACCTTTCATGAGCCTAAGTCGGTCGCTTGTCGGTTTCGGTCTCCGGACGTCCAGCCCCCTCTAGTCAGTGCTTACTGAGCGAAGGCGCGTTCCATTACCGCATCCTAGATTACGGTTAATCCACACTGAACCCAGGCCACAACCTAAGTGGACTCCGAGGCATCAACAGAGTCCAGGCGTTTAGCTGTCCATTCGGCGACTCGAGCGGCAAAGCGGAAAGCAAAGCGGAAACAATATTCAACTGGTACTGTCAAAAAACGACGTCGAGTTACTCGTCGAAGCGACAGATGCAAAATGCCCAAGATGAAACGACTGCAAGTTAACGCATGGATATTCTGCATCCTCCACCTCCCCTTAGCATATCCAGGATACGTACGCTAGATACCAGCTTGTTCAGCACCGCCAGTGTGATGTCCTCCGACTTGACTATGATAATGGTCTCCGTAGCAACCCTGCGGCGACTTTGCCAGGGTTCTGTGCAAGCAATAACACCCCGAAAGGTTGTTTCAGTCGCACGACCGCTTTGTGAGCTCGCCTCCGTTTGTCCTCCCGCGATACAGTGGCAGGGGGCAGGAGAGATTCTGGGTCTTTGGCGCGGGGGGCACCAAACGGCAGTAAGGTCAAGCGGTAGCCGAATGCAGCCATTTGGTTTTTCGGGGCCGATCTTGCAGAACATCTGGAGCTTATTGTGAGAGGAAGATCCCTCAAGATCATGTACCATGATGCGTATGACTTGATCGAACAGTGGCTCGTTGGCTTCCCAGTTGTGCGAAAATATCCCGTAGCGATAGTACTCTTTAACGACATGTTTGATCCGAACGGTGTCGATACGAATCGTCATAGAGGAAACCAGCTTGTTGAAACCTGGGAGAGACTCGAATGACGCAGCCTGTTCAGCCTTTTCAACAAGCCGACCGGAGAGGGTGTTGATAAGCACTCGCGGTAAGTCGCGGATCGCATTCTGAACAGTCCTCCGTATGGCTTCTGGGAGCCACAGTCAATGGATGGACGTCAGCATACCGCTAGTACGCTTACCTCGTATTTCTGGGTCAGATGACGCGAGTGATTTGGCGACAAGCTTACTGAGGTGAAAATTATGGTTGATCAGATTGATGATTGTAGAGTTGAGGGTTACATTCATTTGGATCCAAAAAAACGCCAAGAGTACCGCGTGCGAGGGGGTTTAATTATAAAGAGACACGTGGGTGCAAGCAGGCGATACCGTGGGCTCACCTAGCGCGCTAGTACGCGGCCTACTTTCATCACCTCTAGCTGGGCGTGTCTTCAAGGGTAGGTCGGCAACAGCGAAGTGAGTGAATGGACAAGTCAGTCGATCGGACAATGCTCACGACAACAGAGAATGAAAACCGCATGTTTGCGCGTGAAATGATACTAGAGTGATCTAGCGACGACCTTCCTAGAGTGCAAATTGTCTGCGTGCGAGGGGGTTTAATTATAAAGAGACACGTGGGTGCAAGCAGGCAACACCGCGGGCTCACCTAGCGCGCTAGTCGACGACCGCGCAGCCTACTTTCATCATCTCTAGCTGGGCATGTCTTCAAGGGTAGGTCGGCGACAGCGAAGTGAGTGAATGGACAAGTCGATCGATCGGATGATGCTCACGAAAACAGAGAATGATGACAACCGACCCTCCTCACGAAACGGCCAGCAAGCAAAAACACAGACGGTCGAATATGATGTAGACAAGGTGATTTGATTAAATCCAATTTCGACGAGCTGATTGTAAGACTGGTTCCTCTTTCACGAAAAGGGAGCAAGACGGATCAAGATCGATTATCGAGGAATGCGCTCAGTCGCGGTCCTCGCTGATGGAGAGCATTTCGTGGGCGGTGACGACAAAGGCAAGATTCGAAAGTGGCGCATTCGAGACGGCGCCGAAGTGGGAACGCCAATGGACGCGGGAAGCTGGATTGATGACATTGCGGTATCACGCGATGGACAGTGGATCGTCAGCGGGACGTTGAGCGGTTTGGTGGCCGTTTGGAATGTGAACGGCGAAAAGGTGACCGAGTTCGAGGGACACTCGGATTGGGTGCGTGCAGTCGACGTCTCGTTCGATGGGACGAAAATCGCGACAGGGTCAGATGACGGGACTGCGTGTGTCTGGTCACGCTCGACTGGTAAACGGCTCCTCCGGTTGGAACACGACTCCTATGTGGCCGGCGCGACATTCTCACCCGACGGAGACTTCCTTGCGACTGCCGCGTGGGATAACTCTGTTCGCGTCTACAACAGTCAGAATGGAGACCTTCTCGTCGACGCTCCCATCAGCGTCCATCCGTATCACAACCAGTCCCTTACCTGGTCGGTAGATGGCAAGAAACTCTTTGCTCTCTCTAGAGACAGCCACATCCACTGTCTCAATCCATCCAACGGGACCACCCTCTCAAAGTGGCGCATCCACAACAGCGACGATGATGATACCCACTGCATCGCTCTGGAAAGGACTGGCGCATTGATCGCGGTCTCTACAGCCCGGGGTTCATCGGTTTCGTTCTGGAGCACGACGACTGGCCAGCAAATCGGGTCTGTCATCCAGTACGATCATCCTATCCACTCCATGGCTATCTCGGACACGAACGACCTTGTCGTATGTGGAGACAACTCTGTCACCGTCACCATATCTTGCGTCGCCCCTCTCCAAGCTGATCCCATTACCTCTCTCCGCAACACCGTCCAGGTACTTCGCAACGAACTCGCCGACTCTCAGCGCACAGCACAGCAACAAAAGGATAGCCTTTGTGTCCTTATAAGCTCATTTCAGGCGGTAACCCATGAAACCATCCCAGGTCTGCTCATTCACTTCTTTTGCTTCCCCTCCTCTCACCTCGATTTGTTATCCAAACGAACTAGGAACGGATCACGATGAACACGCACAACAACCTCGTCTCCGACTGCCCGACGCCCAGAGTACGGTCAGGCAGGAGGAAGCTAGTTTTGACGAATGCATCAACTTACTTCGGGCACGGGACGAATACTCCAGTGTGTCCATCAAGCCGTGTACGATGTACTTTGCT
>QFES01007947.1:0-16556 GCA_003316375.1 Tylopilus plumbeoviolaceoides
ACGTCACCGAGGGAGCTGTTGGAGGCATTGACACCCCAGGAAGGAGAAGGGTGTTTACTGGCGGGGCTGGAGCGGCTGAGTGTGTACTGGGACACGACGGCGACGGTGTCGATGGTGGGGGACATGGTGGAGAGGCGATATGCACAGGGGATCGCGCGACTGACGCATCTGTCGTGTAGGCCTGCGAGGCTGATCACGGCGTACGACTGTGCCCCGCCAGCCATGGTGGTAGAAAATCTGGCAGCGCGGTTAGCACCGCTGGGGCTGCAGGTGGAGTGGGAGGGCTATCGGTACAATCACGAGTGGGCGTAAGTTGATGTTACATGTACGACGAGGCACTGACGAAGCACACGAAGGCGGGGAAGTGAGTGGTAAACGTTCTGAGGGTGACGAGCTCGCCACTTGGCTGTGTACTGTGGACGTATATGTTCCTAAAATAAATAATTCTACCAAACCAACCATGTCGGATACCCCACTCGTCGGCGTCTCCAAGTTCATCTGTGAATCAGTAGCCAACGAAACCACGAAATCATTTTGATGTTCAGTTGCCGTGTTTCCTTGCATCTCATTGGCTAAATCCATGACAAATCCTATTGAATTCACAGCATTCCGAAACCACCAATTTGTTCGTGTTCGCCAACTGTTCCCAACCACTCCCGAACACTTTTTCAACACTCAAATGGGCAGTCTTGTCAAGTCGAAGTTGAGGCTTTTTCTACGTAAAATTTCTCGACTACCTTCAAACAGAGACTACTATGGGGTGCACGTCCAGAGTGCTTCGATGGGGCCAGTCCGACGGATAGGCAAGGTAAGCACGGTTTGTATCGTCAGCGTGCTTACTGAATTTGGATTCGCTTCGAGCACAGAGGAGCTAACTCGCCTCCGAGTCGCCTGAGGTGAAAATAAAGAGAGTATATCAAGCGGGCTACTATTTTCCTCATTTGATTCATTGCACTCAGGAAAGCGGAGTGTCAAGTTGACCAGGTGCAAATGGGTCCGATGATCCTAAGGTCGACAATAGAGCGCGCGAGGGCGAGACCCTGATCCCTGTTGAAAGTGGATGCGTATGCGAGCCGAAGAGAAGAAGAAATTGCTTTTATGGTCGCTTCCTCCATCTTTCTTCTCTCTCATCACCCTTCCCAATGGATCCCTCCCCAACCGTCCTCCTTATCACCTTCCCCGAACATGGCCAAGCCAACATACACCTCGCAACCGGATATGAGCTCGCTCTTGCAGGGGTGAATGTCTGCTTTGTGTCTTTCCCGTCGCTCACAAGTCGCGTATCCCGCTTGCAAGAGCTCGTCCACCGCCATGCTTCGCGTACGAACAGTAAAACCATTGGAGCCATCACCTTCCGCGCCATTGAAGGTATCACACCAAATTGGGAAGCTGCAGCGAAGCACGGTGTACATGCTGCCAGCATGATGCACCCTTGTGGCGTATGGGGTGCGGTGGAGTCCTACAAACTCATTGGCCGCGCTGTCTTTGCCTGGAGCCCAGAGGAATACCTTGCCGTCATCAATGGAGTGAGGGAGATCATCGCGAGCACCAAACCAGACATGGTCGGAGTAGACGCATTATTCTTTGCTGCTCATGACGCTTGCAAACTCGCCGATCAAAACTACGTGATTATGTCGCCCATGGGCCTCAAAGAGGTCGCAACGCATATGCAACCTTACATGGCGGCATGTTGGAAATACCCAGTGTTTGTCGACGGATGTATTTTTGACCATACGAAATTCTGATATCCGTGTGTTCCCAGGATGGCATCGGGGTTTCCCTTCCCTCTAAAGTGGTGGCAGATCCCCCTGAACATATATCTGTTCATCCAACTCATCTTACAATCAGCAAGTTCTGTTGGCATCAGACAAACAACTGCCTTGCGTAAATCACTTGGAATCGATAACGCGCACAAGTTCATGTTCGAGCCCGGAAGGAAGTACATCTGCGCCGCGCTCCCGGAGATCGACTTCCCCTTCGCGTTCATCTCAGAGGAAATACTTCTTTGTGGTCCCATCATCTTACCCTTCGATCCTTTGGAGGAGAGCGATCCAGAACTGGTGAAGTGGCTGGACAACGGGCCAACCGTGATGATCAACTTGGGTTCGCACGTGGTTACCAACGAGAAGATCGCCAGAGAGATGGTCAGCGCGTTCCGTATATTACTCGACTTCCACGACAAGAAGGGGGGACCGAGCAAGATACAGGTGCTCTGGAAAGCCAGGACCGATGGGGACGTTCAAAAAGTGATTGACGAGGTCATCGGAAAGGAGGTCAAGGAAGGGGGGGTAAAGGTGGTTTCCTGGTTGGACGCAGAGCCAATCTCGGTATTGCAACACCCAAACTTGATTTGTACAGTTCACCATGGCGGCGCGAATTCATTTTATGAGGGCGTTTGGTGGGTTTCTTCCTGCGCGGTCACGAAGATGTTTTAATTTTGGACCAGGTCCGGCGTGCCCCACATTGTCCTTCCTGTCTGGGTTGACACGTATGATTATGCACAACGTGCCGAATTCCTGGACATCGGTATTTTCGGGAACCAAACATGTTCTCCAGGTGTTTGTGCAGAGGAGCTAGGTAGGGCGTTCGTGAGGGTCACAGGGGACAGTGCGGAAGCGTGCAAGTTCAGAACGTCGGCCAAACGCCTGAAAGAGGTATGCAGAGCGAAAGGCAATGGACGGGAGCTTGCGGCTGCGATAATATTAAAGGAGCTTGGTAGCAAGCATAGCAGAAAGGATTAGCGGGTGGGCGCTCTCCAGCGTAATATATTAGATGAGACGCTGCGGACACGGACTGTTGGTAAGGACTACGCTATCACAGCGACCGGTCGCTCCATCCACACAAGAAATGCCTACCTAGGGGATTCTTATCAAGCATGAAGGTAATCCGACAAACAGGCTTGTTGGTGCATACTCCGAGTGTGGGCGCCGCGGTCGTGATAGGTAGATTAGTTCATGATAATCCCCATGACACATCGTCACCGCAGTTGCCTAAGAGCCTCTTTCACTGTGCTTCGTTCGGCCAAGAGGGCAAGAATCTGCCATCGTTGGTCTCGGACCTCCCGATCTTTGAGTAGGACAACATCTTCGTCGTCCATGATGTCGTTGTCGCCAATTGCTAGCCTCATGGCTGCTGCGGACTGGTTCGGAAGTACAGCAGGCGAGAGCGTGAAGAGTGAGTCGAAGGAAGATGCGGTGAGGACTCGATTGTTTGAGCGCGGGGCAGAAGGGTTGATGGACGCTATTGCATGGGAGGTAGAAGTGAGGGAGAGGGTGTGTGTGATGAGTTGTTTAAGCTTTGCCTGTCGCGGTCTTAGTGACTATGGATAAGAGCAAGGAGAGAGTACCTCAAAGGCAAGCATCATCAGTGACGCCACCATGCGAGAAGGCGTGCCCAGATTATGTTGCGCACATATGAGATTGATCCTGTCGGATATATGTTGTAAACTCGGAGCCCTAGATATAGATGCGAGATGGAGTGGCAGGCGACTGCCTGGAGGCTCTACGATGCAAAGAATGTATTAGAAAACAAAAGGAGAGGTGGAACCGAGCTCACCACCGCGCTCCGGAAGAAGGACTACGCTCCTGTCTCGTGCAATCTCGTCTGCGTCTTTGCGCGGGCGCGGGCGCTCCAGAACACTCAGCTGCGAGGATAAGTTTCGCACGCGTTCACGTTCGCGTCTGCCCAAGGAGACGGTCCACCGCTTGAGTCGGTTCGATCGTAGTGTACCATCCGTATCGTCGGGACCTTGGTACGGAAGCACTCTACGCCGCTTTCGAGGAGGTTGTTTGGGGACATCTGGGGGTGGCGTTGGGGGTCTCCGATGAACGGTAAAGTCGAAGAGAGAGATTATCAGGGAGTTGTGCAGTTGTACTGGATGAAAGGTGAGCCACGCGTCGATGACGACGGTGATAGACATACCTAGGTTTGGTGCATCCAGCGCATGACGGACAGAGTCTTCGAACTCCTGTCTGGATATCCGGGCAGACACGAACTGGCTGAGGGCGTCAAAGTAACCCGCTGCCTTTGGGCCCAACGCGAGGTTAAGCTGACCTTGGATGGTGGAGGTGGACGAGAGGGACATGGTGAAGCACCGTGGGAAAGTATGATGGAGGAGTGGAGCTCCAGCTTGGATCTGTAATTACTCGTCCATGGATCGACCTGTGACATCCAAGTCGCGGGGAATCTGTCGCTACTACTCAACGCCTAGGGGCTGCTTTTCTGGGGACAACTGCAAGTTTCTCCATGGCCTCGACGAGAAACTCACCCCGTATGACAAAGCAAAGGGGTGCAAGTACTATGCTAGAGGTACGGTCCACCGTCTGTTCGCCGCCGTCTACCCAACCCGATGCCAGGTCATTGTACTCGCGGAGATCGATGTTGGTTCAGACACGTCCTTCCAAAGGTAGCCCCGGACGACGAGAGGATCCAGTTCAGCGCCGAAACGTGTTGTATCTGCCTAGAGAGACCGACCACGTATGGCTTACTCAGTGAGTCACCCGCGATCGTGGCTGCTGGTCGAGGAGCACTGAAAAACACACAGCAGACTGCAGTCATGTATTCTGTCTCGAGGTCAATCGATAGCTCAGTGTTCCCCTTCTGCTGACACTCACTGCTTACCCAGTGCATCCGTCAATGGCGTGCACCGTCTGGCAAATCACCCGATGTGGTCTCTTCTGGCACGATCAAGTGTTGTCCCCTCTGTCGCACACAGTCTCGCTTCGTTACACCGTCTGCACACTTCTTCCCGCATGACAGTCCTCGTAAGAGAGAAACGATCGACGCATACAAAGTCAGCATGTCGAAGGTACCTTGCAAGTAAGTCTACTTTTTCTCCCATCTCTCACATTCATCGTTATGTTCTAGGTACTTTGAAGAAACATCGCGTACTGGGAAACCGTTGTGCCCCTTCGGGACAGATTGTTTCTACCAACATGCCAATCCCGATGGTACTCCGCATGTCTTCCGCCACGGTGCAAAGCACTCTATGAATGTGGGCCCATCATATATGCCTATCTCAATCAAGGGTGACTACTACTTTCGCAGGTCTTCCGGAGACATCGCCTCAGAGGTGCAAGCTTCCCTCGTGCCAGATTCGACTATGATGATCCCATCGAGTTCTTGCAACACATCTTTGAGAATCCAATCACCAATCTTCATGCCACCCTCGATGTCATACGAGCCAGCCTTCCAACATTGATGGAAGGGTTTACGAGCAACGAACCCGGGAGTCACGATTCAGGTGAGGAAGAGGAGTCCATGGATGGTTTCACCGAGGTCCTCGAGTTGCTGGTACGTACACTATTCCTCCAACCCCCACTTTATCACCAAGCGTCTTGTAGATGTAGCTCTAACTTTTCTTCACTTGTCACCATGCCACCCATCTCGAACGTAGACCAATTCGGTTACGCACGACGAAGCAACAACCCCCCTTTCAACTGCTGAAGAAGCAGGTAGCCTAGAGTCTACGCCAGTGGAATCACCTCCGGAGTCTGTATTACAACCGACGCAGACACCACCTGTGTCGGAAACGCGCACTGCTTCTCAGCCCCAGTCTGCGCGTCTTTCATCGCGATTCAGCACGGTAATGAGCTCTCAAAGTCGGCCATTCATCATTGACATCTCGGATGACGACGAAGAGGAGGAAGAAGAGGAATCCGCCCAGACCCCGTCTGATGCTGGTCCCAACAACTCCATCGAATCATCCAGTTCTCCCCTTTCGGCAAGCGCACCCGTTCCCCAGCCAGTATCGGAGCAACAAGGAGCCCAGTCTGTTGCAAACCCTCGCACGGACGTGCCCCTTGGCCGCCCTCAGCTGGAACACGACGTGGACCCGCCGTTCATGACGGATGGCCGTGGTCGTGTCGTTTGGAGCAGCACCCGGAACGCATCCGGACGAGGTTCCGCCGCTGAGGGGCGAGCGTCGCGACACTCTCGGACCGGATCGGCGCCGAGAATCGCATGTCCATCGCCCAGCTCGCCCTGCATTATTCCAGCTGCGCGCGGGCATACATGGAGTGGGCAGGACGCTCAAGGTACAGACGAGAAGGTAGGTGGCGGGGAACAGAGCGGCGCTACGGATTGATGCGTACTGGAATGGGAGGAGGAATGGGAGGTGGGGTTGCTTTGTATTCTTCGCTTGCATGGTACTACTTACTAGCTTGGCACCAAATCGACATGTATTGAAACATTTTGCTCCGCAATTAGACAACACGTTGCTAACCGGGCTCAGCAGACCGTCTCTCAGCTAGCTGAACACTACCGGTGCTGCGACCAGACGAGCAAGCGGACAACCTTGGGGTGACAGTCGCACCATACCGACACCTCCAGTGCTACTGTGAAACCACTGAGTAGGAGAATGACGACTCAGATGCTAATGCATGATCTAGGACAGTTAGGACCAGGTCACCGATGCTGACCAAAAAGAATTATGACCCATACGAAGGCCGGCAGTGAGCTAAATATTGGGGAACGAGCCTGAGGCGTCTAATTCAGTAAGCCTGTACAATTATGATGAGCCTCAAGCTCGATATCACCAACTCATATGCTAGACAATTCGTAGATATTCACGTCCCGGCCCCGGATCACACTTCTTGCATTGAGCCTGTCATGACGTTCATAAATCCGTCTCTCGACATGTGTAAGAAACTTACACGGCCAACATGGAGTTCACATAGCCTACGTCATCCAGAGTCAGTGATGTACCATCCGACATGAAATTGTACTTGCTTTGGCTGATCACCATGCCAACTGAGGCTACCCAGTAGCCATCGCCTTGAATAAGGAACTTTACTGGCTCGTCAGTGGCCATCATATATCTTATCAACTCGTTACACATACCATGACGCCGGTGGCAAGTGACGTGAAGCTGGAAAAATTTGAATGAATGAACTGGCCAGGTGTACAAAGCAAACAACACTGGCTTACCAGGTAAGAGCACCCATGTTGATACAGACTACAGCCAAATCCTGGATGATAGTACGCTGTCTCCGGAAGCCAGACCGCCACATATATTTGAAGATACTTAGTGTGATGACAATGTCGCATATTGTGCCCGCGATAGAGATAGGTAGTATTGCCTGACAATGCAATCAAAAAAGGTCTCAAAACAACGCGGACAACTCACTGGGCACTGAAATAAGTACTGTATGGATCCAACACGAGCACTATAAGGAAACATCTCAATCTTAGTTTGCACGAGTAACGAGCGCACAAACACGTCAACATTATACCCTGGGGCAAGACTTGGTAAGTCACTCCTTAGGAAGCCAGTTCAAGAGTGCTTACATGTTCCAGAAGCTAGTAAATTTGATCAAAGTCAGACAGAGCTCAACATTATATGTGACGATATATATTCACCAAATTCCACCATCGCCATAACAAACTGCAAGAAAGTAAGATCAAAGACATGTATGGTTACTAGTATCTGGGACTGACGACAATGAGCGTTAAAGGTTTGTTGTGGCCGCTAACTACGAGTACGTCACTATCTGCAAGATACGTATTCAAAACAATGACTCACTTATCCATATGCGACGGCAGTAGAAACTAACGGAGAGTTGTTAGTATGTCGTATGATATCAACTTGAAGAGTTGTCACAGACCACTGCACGATGACGGAGATGGCGCACTGGTGAACAAATGGTGAGCTGAGGATCAATTGACTGAGCTGGGGACTCACGTTGAGACATGTCATAACCTGCAGTCCAAATTGTGCATGCTGAGTACAGGAGGGCTTTGTGGTTGTCTGTTACTTACGAGCCCACCCCTAAAGATCACGTAAATGCAAGCCAATTGCATTCCTGATAATGGCGGGGCTTACCACGGCAACTTATGGTTGCAACTCCACGAGTCGATCCGGTGACATGATACGAAGAAAGTCCAAAAGAGATGGCAAGTTGATATCAAATGGAGAGTGTCGGCCGTGCTGTAGATGGATGGTATGAGGCATATACAACAGAAGACGAGATGTAGCCCACAAGATTCCGAGCACCTGAAAGAATTTATCAGATACATGGTCAAGAAAAAAAGTGTCGCATACCAATGCTCTGATAACTATGAAATCGTTCGGGAACGAATAAGCATAATAGATCGACTGGCCCAGTGTGGCACCATACATGCTAGAGACATTAGGCTGAGATATGCACGAGAACGCCTGTACACACAAAATAGAGAGCATGAACCCTGTGGAAACTGTAAGCTTCTAGACGTCGGGGCTGCAGTGACGGCTTTACCTATCAGCACCGGGGACCATACCAGGAGACTTTCGGACATGTCACCAGTAATGCCTCGATAATTGAGGGCAACTTCGACGAGGTGTCAGGAACGCTGCTCTAACCCATTGCTGCGCCTTTAAATCATTCCCAGCCGGGGTCGGGTAGTGAGCGCCGCCAGGGGTGCAAAGCTATAGTACCTGTCTTGCGTCACTCTGTTCTGATGCGAATTGCTGAGTGTTCATGTGGTCCCTGCCAGTGAGGCTGTATTGAAAATTGAACAAGGTTATAATTACGCAATCGACTGATGGTTTTGCAAAGCTCTCAGCTCTTGGCCTCGTACTAGTACTACGGGCGTCTATCATCGCCGCACTTTGCCAGCCGCCTCTTGGTCAAGCCTGCCCGGGGGAGACCCCTTCCCATAGGGACATTTGACATCCTGCCCACTCGCCTACCGCTTGCCGCGGGAGGCGCCATCGAGTTACGAGTACGTGTCAATACTTTTTTCCCGTTTATATCGCACACCCGAGTGGCAGGCGAGAACCTTTCAGCCGCAGGCTGTTATAATTAACGGGTCAGGAAACGGTTCCTCCCATAGCTATCTGGATGGAAAACCAGTCCTACGGCCCTCGCACTGTACAGCCAACGTCGGATATTTGACGAGCAGGGTTTCCAAACCCCCAGTGGGTTCGGGATTTTGCTCCTACAAGTTTCGAAGTAGTGGGGTAACAGCTGACCCTGACTCAGTATGTATAAGTACTGGGCCTAAGACAGTACTAAAAAGGCCAAATTCAGATAATGCCGCAATGTGTCCTAAGCGGAATCACGACTCATATCCGCAGGCCTGAGGATGGCGTTACTGTACTTGGTCATTGTTCAGCACTGCATGACCTGTTTGTTGCGTGGTGAACGTAAAGGTGAGTCGACGATATCTATGGCCGGCATGCAGAGTAGTACCCCCTCACTACAGCACTTTCTGGAGTGCACACATGACTTCTCGGTCTCACCGGCTACTTGAAGCATGTGCCTACGAGCCAGATATATCACCGCTGCCAACACCGACCACTGGCATAGACCAATGTTTCCGCCTTGAAGGCAGGACACTTGAAAGTACCTCTGCACATCATACTTAATGGCAGCGTCGTTTCCCACGAGTGCACACGAAAACCCTCTCTGGCTTTCTCCTTGCGACATTCAAAGACAAGAAACCTGCGAATCAGGCGAGACATCCAGAACCTGCCACTTGATATAGGTGACCAGATCAGTCACTTTAACTTTCAACCGCAGGTTCCCCAAAGCATCGTGGACTCATTGAGATGAAGTAGTAGTTTCTCCTGAAGAAATGGACGCAGTCTTTCTTAGCCACTTCCACTCGGATCAGTGAGCTGTCGTGTTTGTCGTGTATAGTTATTGACGGCTCCCGTAGTATTGGGGATCTTGATCCATTCATAAAGCATTTGTTGTCGGCGAAGCTTGCAAGGACGTATGGCCAAAGGTTATCCTATCGCCCAGGATGTCATATTCCGATCCCCCTTCCTCTTGAACGAACGTACTTCATCAAGGAAGAGATAGTGTTGGCCTAGAACCCAAAGCGTATGATTACTTCGAGAATAGCAGCACGTACGTAGTGGACGCACCTGGTTCGTTCCAAGTTACTCACCTATGATGCGAAGAACTGTCGGGGCTGAACATCGTGTAGACCAGCTGGGAGCCCTCGCCAAACGGTCGTGGATATCTTGTCGGGCGTGGAGACTTCAGATTGATAACCGACGAGAAGGACATGGGTCAGTTCGGTGTTCATTGACGTATCCATGTGGACAAAGGGCTCATAAATGGAGAACTGAGGCAACCCGAGGAGGACTTCTTCCGGGGTCAATTCACCATGTCTGACCGAGTACGTTCCCGAAATCTGAAGGATATGTACTGAGCATGATATTACTCTGTTCGCATCCGATTCGAGCCCTACACTATTAGGTTACGGATACAGTCTCAGTGATTCTTTATTCAGTTTGTCATTGAGTACATAGATGGACAATGAATTTAGCCGACCGCCTCGAGTCTTAAAGTAGTCAAATTGAATGCAGGAGTGAGTTCAATTGACTCCGCAGATAATTTTTCCAGTGACACTCAGGATCGATAGCTCCAGATAGGGAGTAATCTGATACTACAGGGACATCCATTCTGACTGAATGTACTACTAGTACACATGTCTGGTGATATAATCCTCCGCTGATTTTGGACCAAGCGTACATGGATGTTTCGACGTTCGACTGGGAATTTACGCCTCCCTCCTGTGCCTTCTTCCCGCGTGCTCTACTAAGACTGGGCTTCGACCTCAGTGTGCGCTGGGATACCCACCGGCCATGCATAAGCAGGTCAAGCTCGCCAGCATAGAACAGACCCTCCGAAGAGTCGCTCGAGGAGCGCGGTGTTCAACCCCACGGGGTCGACGCCGTTATCATCGGCCACCTGCACTGGGATCAATAAGTGATCATCGGGCTCCGTCAGGATTGCACAGCGTCTTGATCCGTCGGGTCTTGTTGCTCGTATGTACTAGTACGCTAGCGCTGGCGATCTTAGTCCATTTACAAAGGCGACGTTCATTGTAGGCGAAGGATGTCGGGAGCTGCTCGCGAATGGGCACCCCGAGAATCCATCCCTGTCGACTGTGCACGGTTCCTGCCCGAATCTGATTTGAACATCTCGATTGGCCCGTACTCACATCACATGCGCTCGATATTTCCGGCGACGGCAGCCTCTACATCGTAGATGCACCTGGGTGAGCAAAAGAAAGAGGATGAGTTGTACGCTGAGATAGATGCAAGGCGCATTCCTCGTCATATCAACGTCCGAAAACGGGTATCCTGCTTGGCGGTGACTCTACACACGATTGGCGCTGAGCGCTGAGTGATGGGGGAAAAGCAGATCACGTGTACGGTAGATGAGGCGACAGGAGTTGATTACGCACAGCGTGCCGCCAACAAGGGAGGGGCTGGACTCTTGCCTGGAGTAATGTGACCAGCGCCCTAACGCCCTAAAATAGATACATCTCGAATCTCATCACCATCAATGAGTTCTTGTGAATGACAATTCGGCCCGGCTGCTCCGAGCGAGTCTCCTCGCTGAGCAGACTTGATCTTCTGGGTCGTGCTTTGATTCGACCTCAACTCGTTCGGGTAGGTTGTCTGTGGGTGATGCAGCCAAGTGAGTGGAAGGTTCATGGTTGCTTGTTCATACAACTGCCACTAACGCTGACTCGTCGTCTGGACTAGCATACGCTGCTCGCTGTCCCATGGATTGCCTGTCTTCTCCCACTGGGGTATCTGTCGCCGCAGGATCATGTTCCTGTGGGATTACAAAGCTTGCCAGTGAAAGCACTTCCGTGATTTGGAGATCTCGTGCTTACTCATGCTTGACGTCGATATATATTGGACGTTCATGATGCATAGTTGTACCATTGTGAACGTACGCGTACACCGTCATGTCCAGCGAGACGAAGACAGTAGTGCTTCCCCCACCAGCGTCAGATCAAGCATATATCGACGTCTCCGCACTCGAGGCCGGGAACATCAGCCTCAACGTCGATTGGCTTGTCGCAGACACGAAGCGGGAAATACTTTCGGCCCCTTCCCTCGCCTTTGCGCTGCGGCACTCCAAGACGGGCTTTCAGAGCGTATTCGACCTTGGCACACGTCGTGATATCGAGGGGTACCCGCCGGCCACGCAGGAACGCGTCAAAGCCCTCGGCTTCTCGCCGTCGGTACCTCAGAACGTGGCGGAGTCGCTCGCTCGAGGCGGTGTGCCGCCCGACACGGTAGACGCTGTCATCGTCAGCCACCTACACTGGGACCAGTGAGTCATTGCAGCCACCGTTTGACGAGACTTGGCATGTTGATCCATCGGCATGTAGCATCGGCGACCACACCCCGTTCGCAAAGGCTGCGTTTATCGTGGGAGAAGGGTGTCGGGAGATCCTCGCGAACGGGTACCCCGAGAATCCAGAGTCAGCCTTTTCGTCGACGGCCATCCCTGTCGAACGTGCACGGTTCCTGTCCCAATCCGATTTGAACACGTCGATTGGCCCGTACCCACATGCGCTTGACTTTTTCGGCGACGGGAGTCTGTATATCGTAGATGCACCAGGTGGGTGGGCATAGGAAAACTGAGAGGTTGGAGGAAACTGACACTGGCATGGATGGCAGGGCATCTTGGTGGCCACATCAACGTCCTCGCGCGCACGTCTGCAGATGGGTCTTGGATCCTCCTCGGCGGTGACTCTGCCCACGACTGGCGCATCGTGACGGGGGAAAAGAAGTTCGCGTGTATGTTGGACGAAGCGACGGGGCATATGCGGTGCCTGATGCACATAGACCAGGACGCTGCAGAGGAGAATTTGAGGCGGATTAGATCGCTGTTGCAAGTTCCAAAGGTGCAGGTGTTGATTGCGCACGACGTGCCGTGGTACGAGGCCAACAAGGGAGGACCAGCGTTCTTGCCTGGGGTGATACCGCCCAAAAACTAGAATAGACAGTAATAGAACCACCATGGACACTTCCCCCATCCTGAGCGACGAAGACTACGATGTCATCTCCAACCCCGGTCAACGCTCGCTCGAGTCCAGCATCGCCGACCTCGCCCACATCCCACCACAGCCCGTGCGCGAAATCCCACCGACGCCCACCGCGTGCGACACACTCAGCACCGCGTCGCTCTCCCAAATCGACATTCAGTCTTGGGTCCGCGGCGTGATCGACGCCGCCAACGCACGCAACGGTCGCAGCGCCCCACCTGACCACCGCACCGTCCGCGTCTACCTCGATGGCGTTTTTGACGTGCTGACAGCCGGGTACGCCCCATGATCGTCTCATGTTCCCTGCTGACACCACGGACGACAGACACGTGCTCCAGCTTCGCCAGGCCAAGCTCGCCTTTCCGTCCGTGTACCTCATGGTTGGGGTCTTCTCGGACGAGTCCTGTCACCAACACGCGACCCAACCCCGGTTCCCGCATGTAGAGCGCTGCGAGCTCCTCCGTCACGTCCGCTGGGTCGACGAGATCATCCCCGATGCGGTGTGGACCCTCACAGACGGATTTCTCGCCGCGAAACGCATCGACTACGTCGTACTCGAGGAAGGGTCCTCTGTCAACCCTGAGTTCGACAAGCTGCGGTTGAAGGGGTATGATCAGCTCAAGACACTGGGCATGTGTTGCTTTCTTTTGGTTCTGGAGCGCGTCGGTACCGCGATGCTTATTTTTCGCCTTTATTCTAGGCTGTGTCATACCTACGAAGAGGACGCTCGGGCTCGCTCCTGCGCGTGCGTCAGCGGCGCCACCACCGACACTTCCCTCTGCGCAGGCTACACCATTGACAAAGGCTCCAGAGTTGCAGCCAGAGGGATTCGAGGGTGATGGTCAAGTCGACATCACTCATGGTAACAATAAAATGGCGTCGGACGGCCAGTCCTGAAGTTATTTCTATTCATAACTTATGAATATCTCCCGGCCTCTTGCTCATAGCCGACCTTCCATTATTCAAACGTGCTATTAGCGTCTATCCTTCACTATGTATCCAATCGGCGAGAGATGTGTTACATACACTAATCCGTATACTCTATAGAACCATAGCAGTGTGCAGCCGTTCGAGATCCTTGGAATCCTTTTTTCGTCGATGCACGTTCATGTGTCTAGCCAGCTGATCTGGTCTGGCAAACGCCTTCGAGCACCCTTCTTCCGTGCATGCATATGGACGTGCACCAGTATGTGTGCGTAGCTTTGAACCGAGTCAGGGGGATGAATACTATGGTAGGCGTGTCGGCTCACATGTTTCGATAAATTAGAAGACTCTGAGAAGGCTCTGAGAATCGGATAGATGATCAGAGAGAAAGCTAAAAAAATGTTGTCGGGATGCCTACTTGTCGCAAAATTTACACTTGAATGGTCGTAATCCGTTATGAGTACGCTTGTGGATCGTCAATGCACCCGTAATCGCAAAGGCTTTTCCGCATCCGGGGAAATCACAAATATACGGCTCTGTGCACGGTTAGTACAGCGTCCAGGATTTGCCATGGGGACGACTCACTCTCTTGAGTATGCCGGCGCATGTGCTGCTGAAGCGTTGCCGCCTCTGAGAAATTTTGATTGCAAACATGGCATTGAAAAGGGCGGTGACCAGTATGTGACTAAATGTCTCATGAGTAGGTGTTATGCGATGGGGCCAGACACGAACTTGAATATGTCTAGATATCTTTTGCTTGCTTGAAAACCCGTTTGTACCGTGCCTGCTACAGCCCTCCCAGAAACACTCGTAACGGGCCTTTCCACCTCTGATGTGGATGGAAGCGATGTGGTCTGTGAGTTCATCACAGGAAGAGAATGTTTGGGTGCATTCTTTCCACTTGCAAATGTGAGTGCCTGAGCAATCGTGTGAAGGTGGTGGCTGGGACGAAACGGGTGACGGCTGAACGGTGTCCGTGTCGGAGGGCTCCTGCGGAGAAGGCTGAGAGGCTGCAGAAGGAGGGAGAGGGGGGTGGAGACCGAGGTGGTCTTGCATGAGGTGTGTTGCGAGGACGTTGAGAACATCGTCATCTGAGCACGCAGACGAGGAGCTCGGGATAGATGACGGGGACGGGAACATTGCGCAGTCACCCCAATGACAGGAGAGGGCCTGAGAGAGAGCATGTTGACTATGTTGTGATTGAATAAGTGGGGTAGAGGTGTGACTCTGAGTATCTATGGCACACAGATGTTGAAGATTGACATGGCCTACAAGATCCGACAGGCTGTTAAATGTAGAGCCACAATTTGCCCACATGCAAGGGAAAGATGGGGTAGGAGTGGGTTGAAGGGTAAAGGGGGTGGAGGCATGGAGGTGCGGTGAAAACGGGGCGAGTGAAGGAGAGGAGGATGCGCTGGAAGTTATAGAAGGGTCGGATATGAGAGCTTGGATTAGGTGGGGAACGGAGCTGGCAGGATATACGGAGTGCGAGTCTTGTGCACAATCGCAAAGCAAGTCGGAAAACGAAGACCTGACGTTAAGATAGGAGTGGTAGTCTGCGCAACACTGGAGCTGCGAGGGAGATGAAGCCAAGTGAGCAGGGTTTAGGAGAAAATGCTCACCATTTCCTCCAGTCCTGGACAGTCATTGCAGGCTGAGGCGGAGACACAGGAGCCATCGCATGAAGAGGTGCCGTTGGTGACGAGGCAAGTTTGGGTGCCATGATCAGGGTCATCGCACGCGAGGACGAGACATTCGTCTGTACACTCGGGGGTGAACTCTGGAATGATACAAGCAGGTTCGGTCGAGGACGGCGAGCACTGATCGCACAACTGCTCAAGTTGGTGGTCCATCTCAGAGAAGCATCCTCGTGAGTTTCTCGTCTCATAACCCATGCGGTACTCATATCCATCGCGTCACGTGACTTATTTAAAGTGCCTCCACGATCACCTTGACACCCCATGCACCTGGATCCGGGACCTTCTTCTCCTTCAACCACTCGCCCTCGACGTATGCACTCCTCCCTGCCTTGGCCTCGATGTACTTCGTCTTTTCTGCAGCATCCTTCATGGCCTTGACTGCACCTTCGAAACCAGCGGGAAGGGCATCCACGAAAGCAGTCAGCGGATCGATGAGCGTGCGCGAGGGAGGTCGGGCACGCGTGTACGTGTACAGTCGAGTGAGAGCGGACTTGAGAGCCTCGCTCCAAACTTCGGTCGTGGCAACCGTAGCAGAGGATCGTGCAAAGGCTTGGGCGAGCGAGGAGAAAAAGATCCTGCAACGACATATTCAGTCGGGGTCTACGAGAACGACGTAGGACACCAACGAGTACAGGGCGCCGCTCGTTCCTCCCATCTTCTCCTCGGCTACTCTGGATATTGCAATCAAACTATGGATCACGTCTCCTCCTGTGATGACACCCTGATTGAGAATTTCGAGCACACCTGAACAACGGCGGTCAGCGACCATGCTAGTCCAGGGCACAACAGCTTACCAGATGCACCTGCACTGAGGGTAAGCCCACAATCTCCGTCACCAGCGATCTTGTCCATCTCTGTGATCTCGCTCTCGGCGACTAAAAGTGCTTTGCAGGCGCGCTCAATGGCACTTTCGAAGGAGCGCACGTCCAATGCTCTGAGGGCAGTTTGGTCACTGGGCAAGGCAGTATCGACCGATTCCAACGAAGCTGTCTCGACAATGGCCTTTGGTCCGGCCTTTGAGGACCATTTCCACCCAGGGGCATTGGTGGGGTCATCGAGGAGAGAGAGAATGAGATCATTAGAAATGTTTGACCCTGCGTTGGGGAGGAGCAAAAGAGTCAGGGAGAAACCCGGCATGTTAAGACTCGT
>QFES01007951.1:0-18586 GCA_003316375.1 Tylopilus plumbeoviolaceoides
GCCCCCCCCCCCCTGCTCAATGATGGTGAGGGCGTTCTGAGTCCGCTGAGGCCATGTTTGAGAGCAGGAATCTCTTCAGAGGCTTAAACACCATTGTGCCACACAGGTCTGCAGGGACTTTGATCTAGCTGAGGGCTTGCTCAATACCTTCACAGAGGTGAGTGAATTTCATCCACTTCAGCATATACTGATGGACTGTCCAGCTTGATGTACCTGGGATGCTCATCACCATCTTTGGGAAAATCGTTTGGTTGGAGCAGAAGCAGATAAAAGACAATGAACACTCCTTTATTAAGTCAGATGAATTTAAGGCAATTACAGTTTTATGAAGTTTCAAAAAACTAAAACTCTCTACATCCAGGAAATTCTCCAGGATCAGCTCCGTGCAGCACTTCTCTCCACAAACATTTCACACTACTTGAACAGCATCAATGATCGCATTTGGGTTTGGAACAGTTGCACTGTTGCTCTACTCAGTAAACTAACTTCCTATCTAGTACTTCAGGCCTTTATCAAGGACAACCTTGGTGTGTTCGACATCAAGCTGCCGGTAATGGAAGACGCTCGACTCACAATGTACATTGACACTCTTATAAAGGACGTCTTGACCAAATAGTGTTTTCAGATTAAGACCAAGGTAAGGGTTCATTTCATTCTTCACAACCTAACTGTACCTTGCCATCGCAGATCGCAACCAGCGTCTTGAAGAAAAATCACATGTCCAACCTCGCAAAGTCACTTGCAGGTCATGACTCCAAGTCTGTTGATGTCATGCTGGCACAATGGGGACGGTTCTTCTTCTTGGTATGGATATCGCATACCGGTTGTATGCTGCTAATGTTTTTCAGAGACAAAACTACATGCTTTTCAACAACATGGTGGAGGAATCTCTTGCCAAGAACTTGAAGGTCACCGGATCGAACGCCTGAGAACCCAACAGGGATGATCATGACAGTGACGGTGCTGAAGACAGGACCTGGAGCTGGTCTCACAACCAGTTCTGGGAATTTATTGACCAGCTCCTTGATGAGATGTGTGATTCTGTCCGCAAGGAGCCCAACATGGAACTTCTGAAGGCAAAGTGGGAAAAGTAAGTCCATGTAATACTAATCACGCTTTCAGGTTATCAACAACTAACCGTCCAACAGGTTCTTCACTGACACACTCCAGACAGACCTTCAGAAGTTCCCGCCTGATGATAAGTCGGTTGCCTTACGTCCTGTTGAGCAGAGCATGTGTCTGCGAGGGAAGGCCACCAGACTTACCTGGGTGGTTGAGACGAGCACAGATGATGGGTGTGAGACAGAAAGACTTCTTCTATTACATCAGGGAGGCTTCCCTGGTATATATACTGTCTACTAAGCATCTAAGCGATCCCCAGAGGGTATCCGAAGACCTTGCTGCATCTGCATGCCTTATTACATAAGGTCTGGACTATATCTGGTACAGATGTACCGAGTCCAGTGCAGTGCGATGTGGAGTCCGGGGTGGACTGACTCTGGACTATCACGGACTATGTCCGGATGTCCTTCGTACTACTTCTAGTCTAATGAGGGCGTATGTACTAGGTACCCTACTTATCTATTCAACATGTCCATCAGACGGTAGAAACATTTCTGACTGGCAGAAGGCTATCCACAGGCATGTCGCATGGTTGTAGCATTCACGCTGACCTTATGATTGCAGCTGGAGTACTTTCCCTTCTCCCATCCTTTTCTTATCATCGTTGTCTGTCACTTTTAGATGATCCACTGAGTCCTTCCCTATCCCCCCCCCTCTTATTACCAGCTAATTGCATACTGTGGATATATCGTTCTCATTATCACCTAATCACACACTTGGATACGTTGTCCCTAACCCCCAATCCTTTCTGCTTTGCCATCCTATCCAGTGCTACATTGCCTACTGTGTGATCGATGCACATGTCATTACTAGTATGTACCCTGTCACATCATGCATATGAAGTGTTTTGGTTTCAGTATACTTGGGTACTACAGTATGAAAAAGCTGGTGACCTGAGAACGTGCAGTACACTGTATTATTGATGTCAAAGCTGGCAATCTGAGAACATGCACCCCAATGAGCAGTAGGCATGTAGTACCTTCAAGTTGCGCCGACGATGTTGTTGGCCATGCTAACCAAGTATTTCTACTTGCACTTCTTGCATAATGACCGTTGTAAGAAACAGTAATGGTGTGTATGGTAGAGTACCCTAGGTAAGACCAAGGATAATCAGAGAATGGTGGGTGCAAGTGTAAGACTCGTCCCAGGGGTCTAAGGAAGGATGTATAGGTGAGAGGGTGTAGCTATGACCTGACAGATCAGAGCAATAAAGGATCCGGAAGACGTCCGATGGGTATCTGTGTTATCCGTGCACGGAACAGAAGACGGATGTGTGTATCCGGGACAGAACGGGAACCGGGAATGGAAATGTAGAAGCAGATTAGGAGCAACGAGCTCCAAAGGCTTCAGAGACAAAGGTCGGACAGATGGGAACTAAGCGGAAGATGGATTCCAAGCCTACAAACGACATAAGTCTTATAGTACCTAGGAATCGTCCTAATATAGGTGATATCCAATACAAAGCGAAGGCAGTGGAGGAAAAAGCTCATCGACCCTCGACGACTTTGTGAAGCGTTGGGAAAGACAAGTCCTAGTCCAAAAGGGTAGATATGGTCCATACGACAAGGTACTGACGTCCCTTGAGTACCAGTAGCCCGGCAAGCTGTCTAGATCTAGAACAGTCTACACTGCTCTCCGTCTATCCAGATACCGTACAGACGTTACCGACAATGGATACAGACATCCGACGTCCTGAAATGGTCAGAGACAAGTCATCGAAGCAGATCCAAAATGTTACAATAGTCATCAACCCGATCCGGTCAGCACGGAAGATCCGGAAACAGAACGGATTGAACGGATACGCATGGAATGATCACGGATCACACTCGGAAGGGTTTTGGACTCGGTGAGACTCGATGGAGACGCTCCATGGGCTCCTAGAAAGTGGGGAATACCATGTATGCAACCGTAAGGAGCTTTCAGCTCCTACATCTGAGGGGGACTTGAATACTGACTGTCCTCAGTCAGTCACGTGATGAGCCGGAATTCTGAGTTTGAAATGCCACTGGCCAACATCCACGAACAGCTAAGTCCACCATCCGTCTTCTTTCATCTTCTTTCATCACCACCACTATATGGCATGTCTCTCAATACGTTCGAAGACATCCTCAGCCAAGCGTCTGTCGCCGATGGGGCTATGCAAGAAGCCTTGAAGGACCTCGACTGTGCCAAGGAACGGATCGAGGCGGTCGCGCTCACAATACCCGACGATAAGGAAGAGTTGGAGGAGGAGAAGGCATACTGGTGCAACGAGTGGCACCGCGAACTGGTGTGTCACTATATCTCTCCTCCGCTTCCGTTTTACTAACCTCAGACTAGATGGAACTCCAAACCGCTATCGGCAAGGCTAAAGGGTTCGGAATCCCTCCGCTGCTGAGTGACGAGCTTGCAACGAGGATGCGGGAGGCCAACAGTACGTTCCGGAGGTGGCAAGGGGAAGCTGCATACCATCAAGAGGCTCAGAAGAAGGCGACAACGTCGGACGCATTCCAGGTGAAGGAGCTCCGCGCCTCACTCGATGAACCATCCTGGGAGACGGTCAGCGACTCGCAGGAATCCGGGTCCAAGACAACAACAACAACAACAACATCAGAGGTGGAAATGGGGGTAGTAGGACGGGAACGCCACTTGGCAAGGAATGTTGAGTCGACTTCAAAGTCGCAGTCGCGCAAGGTGAGTACTTCCGGTACGTATATGGTGGGCAGCTCATCATGTATGTTTCTAGCGTGCTTGTCCGGTAGTAGAGGACGACGGAGAGGACGATGCGGATGAGGAGGAAGAGGTCGCCAAAGACAGCGACAAGTCTGTCGTTGTCGAGGTGGCGAAGATCTGCTACAGCATACCGTGTGCAGGCTGCAAGAAGCAGGAGTGGATGTGCTATGGGTATCCGAACCGGACATGCGATCCGTGCACCCGGTTGAAGACCAAGTGCAACAAGTTGAGCAGAAAAAAGGGCAAGGGCATGGCCACAAAGGAGGTCAAGCCGGCATCAAAGGGTAAGGCTCCCGGTACGTCAACCTCTTTGTAACAATTGTCTGTGGGCTAATTCATTCCTAGCTTGGATTCCGTGCATGGTTATCCTGCCGTTCAAGTCATACGGCACTTCCGCCAGCGCGGGTCCATCTAAGGGAAAGTCCATGGCGGAGTCCATTGACTCGCTGATCTCAGTGGACAACAGCGAGACGCCCCGGAAGAAGGCCAAGATTGTGAAGGAGCCGGTCGCGTCGACTGCAATGATTGAAGAGGTCAAGCGGTCTATCCTCACTCTCAAGACAAAGCTACTTACGTCTCGAGTGTACTTCAAGGACATCGAGGCATGCACGGCAATGGCCGGGGCGTTTTTGTCTACCCAGCAAGATGAGTTGGAGAGGGTGAAGTCGCAGCTGGGAATGTGAGTGGGGAAAGTATAATGACACCAGTTTGCGAGCTACCACTCAGCTTGTCTTCATCTATCATCTATCGCATCTATTCGTCAGTGGAAGCCACTAACTCTATCTGGAACAGAAACAGGTTTATCAGAATGGAAACGGAAGCGGATCAATGTGTCAGAGACATGTGTAGTAAAGGTGTTTTTCGGGTTTTCATCTAGTGATTTTTATCTGTTGTGAGGTCAAGTGGGGAGAGGTCTACTGTAACGAGTGTCTGTTCTTTGTTTTTAGTAACTTGTTTGTTTTTCGCGGAATATGAAGCCTCCGGACAAAGAGCTGGGATAGAGATGGATCACCTGGTGGACTGCTTCCTCGCTCTCTTCCTCGTTCTCTATATCTTCCTCAGCGTCATACTCATCTAGTTCTTCCTCATCGAGTCCGGTCAGTTCGGTAACAGGGACAGATATTTTTGTGCGTGAAAAATACGGCAGCAACTGAAAGGCTGCATACTGGAGCTTCGAGATAGATCCGTCCAACTCTGCCAGCAGGTACAATCCTCCAGTAGTCCTTCGGAGGACCACCATCGGACCGAGGTAGCACGGCTTCGTCTTCCGGTTCAGCTCTTTTTCAATCCATGTATTCCAGACCAAGACGATCTCGCCTGGTCCAAAACTGTTCTCGCGGATTCGATTGGGGAAGTGCACCTCAAACTGCTTGATAGAAGCAGTCCTTGCTTTGAGGACACACTCCTTCATACTGTCAATATCCTCTAACCGCTTCTGGAGCTGATGAGCTCTCCAAGCGATCAGAGTGGATCTAGAAACGGGGTCAGTTTCTGGGGCCGGAACAAGGAATGTCGCTTCCGCGAGATCAAAAGGAAAGAGTGGCTCGACACCATGTACCATGAAGTACAGTGACAGTCCGGTGGACTTTAGGATTGTGATCTGTTCCGCCCAGAAAATGGAGTGAGCTGTCAACGGCCAGCGAACCTCCCCTCCCAGGGTACTTTTAATGATGGACTCCTGGACATCAAAATGACGCCGCTCGACCATGCCGTTCGCCTGAGAGTTGTAAGGAGATATCTGGATGTGGCAAATACCATACCGGTCAGTGAGGACATCCAGCGCTTGCACGAACACGGATCTGTTGTCAGTAACCAGCTCGGAAATGGCACCCCAGCGACAGAGGATCTCCTCAAAAATAAAGGAGGTGATCGTAGTGGAGTTCTCAGATCGCAACATGCGCCATTCTGGATATGCCATAAGAGTGCACCGGGCCTGGACAATGAAGCGATAGCCTCTGGATCAAGGCATAACCATCGTATTGATATGAACCTTGTGAAACAAACCTCTGACCATCAGAACAGTAGGCGGGATGTGTAGCCGCTGTGTCTGTCAGATTTGACACTCATGGCAGGTCCAGATGTACCATTTGACATTGTCTACCAGCATAAGCCACCAGAATCATAGGAGCAGGCGTGTCCGGACAGAGAAGACACCTTTGTGCCCTAGGGTGTCATGTGCCTCTCGGATGAGTCCATAACACCGCTTGGTAGGGACTATGAGCTGATGTTGACCATGTGGCTCGCAACGGTACAGGGACTCATTGAGCCAGAAGAACCAGGAGGCGGAATTGATGAAGTACTGATAGTCGGCATCTGAAAGGTCAGGAGGGCAGATGTGAGAGATGAGGAATTCCTGGATCCAGTCAATCCGGGCTTCCTTGGCAAGCGCTTTGAGCAAGCAAGGTATCGCTGGATCCGGCTCGGATAGGACAAAAACAGGTGATGGGCACGACAGGTGTGGGTGTCTGGAGGTGTTAGTCACGCCATCAGGGAGAGGGAGTCAATTGTTCAGCAGGGTAATGGAGAAGGAATAGGCATTGTCCAACCAATCCTCGAAGTCATTATCCTCAGGCGGATCATTCTCAGATGGCGGACGCCGAGATAGACCATCCACTCCAGTATGATGGGTAGCAGGAATGTGAACAAGACGGAAATTAAACAGGAGAATACCCATGATCCATTGATTGATGGTCGCATTGGGCTGGAGATCCGGGTTATTGATCATACCCTTGACGTATTTAGCGTCCATCTCCACTGTGAAATTGTTATGATTTCTCCATTTTCTCCTCACCCTATTGGCTTATTTATCGTATGATCTTTCTCTTCTTTCTCATTGGACTACATCAGCAAACTGACCCTCGAGCTTAGCCGAGCTGACAGATACCCCAATTGGTTCCAACCTGGCACTGACTATCACTGACTGTCAACACCTGTCAATCACTGTCATTGTTGTCGGTTAACCTTTGAGGTCCCTGTTACCCTGACGGAGTCCCTGACAGGAACCATCTGTATTACAAATCTATCTATATATGTACTAGATTGTCCCGTCATGTGAATTTGAGGGGGTTGTTTGTTTGCCGAGGGTTTACCGTGGGATCAACGTTCAATCAACCCAAAGGTGCCAAGCAAGGGAATGTCATTGCAGTAATTGGATGTGAGGAGTACAAATGATCACGCAGACAAATAAGTATCCATACACAAACTGTACACACCGACTCGGACACTGGCAGCTGAGGTACAACATTGTGGGTGGGATCAATCCAACACTACATCGAGGGCGGCCGGATGAGAAGTCACTGAACCTATAGAAGTTCTTAATGCGCCAGCCCAAGTGTTTAAGAAAAATGTGTTATTGCGCACCTAATTTACCGCTTGCCACATCATGGGGCGAGCATGAATAGGGCTCTCCTATGGTCTGCTTGTGGCCAACCGAAAAGCTGCTCCGCCTAATGGTGAAGCGGACATGCCCAACAAATTCATCCGCAGCGCGAGAATTATTCCGGGCATCTTCGAGAACGAGTCGATTGAGTTGCAGAGCGATGACATTGTAATGAATGATTTCGCGCGCGAGATCCTTGCGCATGCGAGTGATCGCTCGCTCGCTTCGAGCGGCCTCCAACCGGAGGTAAGCCTCCATACTGCTACGTGGAGAAGGGACAAGATACGAGGTTGAAGTCGTTTTCATGTAGGGCTATAATGTGTATCTTACTGAGGGTTCATTCATACTGATGTTACAATAAACTCACCACTGCGCCCAATGATGCATAATCAGCTTCCTCAATCGCCGGCCGTCCAGCCTTCGCATCTGCGTGAAAGTCGGACTGAACAAGGGAGCGAGGTTGCTGGTACGCAGGAGAGATTGTTCTCTCGTGGAGATCCATGTGGGGAGCGAGGTGAGTAGCTGAGTTCTCTGGGCCGTGTGGAGGTATTGGATAGGACCACCTAGGACTGCCTTGAAGTTCGAGATGTGATCTGTTTGGAGGTGCGCCGGGATGACAAGAGGAAGCTGGTGAGAAAGAACGTGGTAGCACTGAATTGACACTCATTGGTGAGATGATGATGCTGCCCATGAATGGATGGTGTGACGGTGATGGCGATGCTGTATGGCGGCGAAAGGACGATTATACTCTCGTTTGCCAGTGATGCGGTATGCGGTATGTGTAGATATTTACATAACAAGATGACGGGTTCAAGTTCCTCGTTGGCACTTTTAACTCTGGCAGCAACCCCGTTTCGCCAAGACTTCCAATCACCCATGCCTCGAACCAAGACCACCCGTGGGCGTCACAAGGCTATCAGCTGTCCTCGCTGCGGCAAGAAGTTTTGTACTGCGACGAATGTCCTTCAGCACATGAATCAGCCAACTGGTTCATGTTTTCAGATTGATGGCGCACCTTTATTCGACAATTCGCTCGACAATCCTGCTCAAGGCACCCGGGTCTTCCCCAACTCTTCGGAAGTATCTCACTCTTACACTCCAAGCCAGGTTGCTGGTCAAAATTTGCAGGACAGAGAAGAGCCGCCCCGCAGTCCCGCTTTGTATCAAGACGTCGCGATGTCTGATGCCGCTCCAGATGTTCCTGAAGAGCCTGTCGTTCAACCTCCTCAACCCGACTTGAACGCTGACCAACTTCCCTACGGAAGATTCGTGGAGACGTTCGAAGGGTGTGGGGAAACTTTCCTAGGCGGGATGACCTTCATGGAGAACTTTTGGGCAGATCAGTATGCAGCGCAGAGACGCGACAACATCTACTACCCTTGGGCTTTGAAGCAAGAATGGGAATTTGCGTCCTGGTTACTACGCTCACGCCTTAGTATGGCGGCCATCGACAATCTACTAAAGCTCGATATCGTAAGTGACATCTCTGAGCATGTTAACGTCTTCTGATTTACTTGCAGATCAAGAATGCATTGCTCTCATTTCAATCCATGAAAGAGTTGAGAACTCGAGCAGAAATTCTTCCACGTGGCCCGACATGGCAATGCGAAACGCTTAAGCCTGAGTTTCCAGTGAAACACCCATTGCGTCTCTTCTACCACAATCCCATCGACTGCCTGCAAGCACTTCTCAGTCACCCACTTTTCAAACCTCACATATCATTCATTCCGAGAAAGGTCTGGACTTGTGCTGCGAAGATTTGTCGTATCTATGATGAGTGGCTAAGCGGAGATCGAGTGTGGAGTCTCCAGGTAAGCTAACCTCTCCACTCGTATACACAAATGACAACGCTATCTCAGGAAGCGTTACCACCAGGCGCCACTTTACTCGGAGTTGTCTTATCGTCTGATAAGACGAACATCTCCGTCATGACTGGCAACCGCGTTGCCCATCCTGTCCTCATCAGTTTAGCCAACATTGATGCACAGATCCATAGCAAGACTTCCCTCCACACCTACCTCCTCCTCGCTTTACTCCCCATCGCCAAATTCACGCACAAATCCACTCGCGTTCGAGGTCTTCTCCAGGATCGGCTCGTACATCAAGCCCTCAACATTGTACACCAGCCTTTAAAGACTGCAGCGGCCATCGGGGTCATGATGAGTGACCCCGTCGGAAATCTACGCTATTGTTTTACCCCTCTAGCTTCCTGGATAGCTGACATGCCCAAAGAGTGTCTGTTGGCGGGTACAGGCCCGAAGGCCTCGCCAGTCACCGTTGCTACGTCCAAACAGTTTGGCGATCCACGTCGACATCTCCCTTGTATGGCGGAAAAAACTGTTTCTGCAATCTGTCAAATTTGTTCAAGACATCCGCCTAACGACTTCACAAAGTTTCTTAAGGCGGTTAAGGCGTTGGGCTTGAACAGAGTGGTTGATCTGGTCTGGATGGGTTGGGCATTATCAAGTCCCTCCGACTTCCTCACCATCGAACCTTTGCACCATTTCTACAGATTTGCATGGGACCATGATGTTAAGTGGTGTATCGAGGTGATGGGAGCTGCGGAATTGGACTATCGATTCTCTGTCATCCAGACTCTTGTGGGTTATCGAGCGTTCGACGAGGGGATTTCCAAATTGAAGCAAGTCACCGGTCGTGATCACCGCGCCGTCCAACGCTATCTCGTAGGCGCCGTAGCTGGCGCTGTCCCTCGTAGGTTCCTTGTTGCCCTCCGTTCTCTCATCGACTTCCGTTACCTCGCCCAAGCACCGATGTTCACGACGCATTCCCTCGACCGGGTTGCACAGGCACTTCAAGATTTCCATGATCACAAGGATGCGATCATCTCTTACGACGCAAGACAGAACTGGGAGCTGCCCAAACTGGAGCTCCTTCAGAGTGTTGTCCCAGGGATATGCCAATCTGGGGCTGCGATGCAATGGAGTGCAGATGTCACGGAGCACGCTCACGTCGAGGAGATCAAGGTGCCCGCTCATGCCGGAAACAACCAAAACTACTACAGCCAGATTGCCCGCCACCTCGACAGGTTAGACAAATGCTTCCGGTTCGACCTAGCGGTTTACATCGAGGAGAGCAAAGACATGGACACAACAGACGAGGGCATCGTCGAGGAAGATCACGAGCCAGACACCGAGAAGCGCCTCATTGCTGAATATTTCACTCCAATACGCCCCATCCCCGATTATTTTTCCATCTTGTCTGCCCTCCTCCAGGGACTCCACCCCTCTTCCCCAAAACCTTTTCGCACCTTCGCAACTTCGACGACAGCGTTCCATCTTACAATCAAGCCGTCACTGCGGCTTACCCTGGCCGATGCTGCTGCCACGTATCAGCTACCCGACCTCATTCTTGCTATCTCCACTTTCATGTCCCAACGGAACAGTAGCACTGCCCCACTAGATAATGTCAAAGTTCACATATGGCACAGCGTACGTGTACAGCAAAAGTCATATCATACCGGGGCCTTGGAACCGCCGCAGACACTCCACGCTATCCCCCCATCGACTGTTTACCCATATGGCCTATGTGACTCCGCTATCATCAACAACGAGCCTGAGAGTGACTGGCCTAGCCAGGGATTAGTCGGACACTCCATTGTCCAGCTCCGGGCCATATTCCGTCTCCTACACCACAACTTTTTCACTGCTTACATTCAACGTTTCAATGTTGCATCCCGTGTGAATGCTGGAGGTGTGAGTCTGGTGACAGGTATGCATCACCTGAAGTGAGCGTTGCAGGCGAGTGGCGAGCGTATTGGAGAGGTTATCCCGCTCACACTCATTCGAGCACCTGCTCACCTTATCCCACAATTTGGCGCTGAGGCAAATCCACGTCTAAGCAAATCGAGTAGTAATGAGCTAAGTGCTGATTTTTGGTTGAATAAGTATTGGTCGAAAGAGTGCTATTACGCGTTATCGCCCATCTAGGGTACTGTAGCTCCGTGTATACATATTACAAGCATCTATTTATCCGATTATCTGCCGCATCGTTCCATCATCTAACACACGCTGGGCAAGCTAGCCTCAAGTTCAAGCATCACTATATAAAAAAAAACAAATGAAGCTCCAAGTAAGTCGAGTTACCTACAAAGTCAACATGAGAAAAAAATTTCCATCGCAGCGAATCAAACCACAAGGTACACCATACAACCTCCTCACTGTGAGCGCCCGCTCCTCCAAACAAGGCGAAGACTTACCAAAAGTTGCAGATACCAACGATTCCTACTGAGGCGCAAAACCGATTGGCACCATCCCACAATGGACTGGCTGCTTGAAAACGACACCCAGGCTAGTGTGTGGCTCACTCGACAGCAAGATAGCGACGTATTTCTAGACTTCGTATACCCGGAATGGCTCCTACTCCCCAGAGGCGAAACGCTAGAAGGCCTGCTAGAGACTCTGGAAACTGAAGGACACATCCAGAGCTCGATACACAGTGAAGAGAAAACGTATACCTGGTCACGATTTCCCAAACCCAACAAAGGAAATGCGACGAATCGTGAGGCCCAGGTAGCAAAGTTTTTGAATAGCGTACGTGCCGCAGTACACGAAGCATGTGGAGTATTGTGCTTGTGCATATTCTGATTTTCGATCCAAGTTTTGCCCTTAACGAGTCGCTTATCACAGTGAGTGGGATTCTCAGTCCTCGAACAAACCTTTGGATGGAGCGTATGCGATCAGAAAACCCGACATCACCTGCTATTTCCGAACGCCGGAGGGTACCTGCATTCGGAACTGGGAACACGTTGTAACCTTTGGCGAGGTAAAGAACCAGATGGACGCCAAGAAAGAAAAAGAATCGTTCCTAGAACTTGCGGGAAAGGCGTTGTGTCTCCTCGGTGCGCAAGACGGCCACCACTTCATCTCATGCATTTGCATACTCGGATCCTCCATCTATCTATCGACCTTTCATTGTAGCAGCTCAGTTTCCACTTGCGCATATGACATCCATGCCTCCCCCTTACAATTTTTGTGCATCCTCATCGGTGTGTCCCTCTCGGATTACATGGTGATTGGTTTCGACACCTCAATCAAATGGGGCACTTCGGATCAGGACGAAGGGAACATTCCCCCTGTTCCGGACGACGACGACAAACCTCACTCTGGCTCCCAAGACGCTCAGTCGCCCAAGTCCCGATTTGACTTGCCTAATGAGCAAGCATCCCTGCCAGATAGTGACAACACGCTGAAATCCGGATCAGAGTCTTCAAGTGCCGGATTCCTACCACTTGGTGACGAAGAAGCCAGACAGAACTACGAAACTTCCACAAACCAGGAAGAGATGGGTGGAAAATGGATAGAAGTCACTGACATGCAGGGAAAACGGCTCAAGGTTTGGCTCAAGTCCGTCCTTGCTATATCTGACAGCTTGGTTGGTCAAGGTACAACGGTGTGGGAGGGTAAGGTTGACTCACCCGATGGAGATGAGCCGGCTGTGGTTGTGAAAGATTCATGGATTGACCCCCTTCGCAAATATACCGAAGGTATGATCCTCCACACCCTAGAGCAGCATCATATCGAAGGTGTTCCTACGCTGGTGAGCGAGGAACAGGTCAAGACTCAGCTCCGGTCTCCGGATCACCCATATCCAGCTTCTGCCCTCTCCCGAGTACTTGTTCCTTTCTTCTATGCAGTCTGCACTCGGCGTGGATGCTTTACTAGTATCTGCGCTTTCTTCCGTTTATTCATATGATACCGCTGTGCATGCTCTGGCCTACAAGCCTGTTTCAAAGAAGGTCTGGTCAGTGATGGCTCCCACAGACGAGGAGTTTCGTATCATGCGGTCCCTTCTGGAGAACCCTCTCCACGGACTTAAGACTCTTCCGTTTCACCCTCCAGATTTCTCTCCTGGACTCTGTTTCACCCAAGAGTGTGCTGACGCCTTAGATCTTGATCCTGTGAACTGGCTCCTGCCAGACAAGGTCAAACTCGTTTGCTGGATAGTCCGTGAGCACGAGACGGCCTTCGCTTGGACTCCACTTGAGCGAGGTCGTCTCAATGAAAAGTTCTTTCCTCTGGTTAAAATCCCTACTGTACCCCACACTCCCTGGGTGCTACAAAACATTCCCATTCCTCCTGCGATGTGGACTGACACGATTCAGATTATCAAGGACCGGATTGCATCTGGAGTTTATGAACTGTCAACATCCGTCTACCGTTCCCGCTGGTTCTGTGTTCTCAAGCAACTTGAAGACGGGAAATCCCTCTGTCTGGTACATGACCTCCAACCCCTCAATGTGGTCACCATCCATGACTCTTCCACTCCCCCGTTTGTTGTTGAACACTTCGCAGAATCCTTCGCCGGATATGCAGTGTACGGGATGATGGATCTGTTCACCGGATATGACCAACGGCCTCTTCATCCGGAATCCAGGGACCTTACTACCTTCAACAGTCCTATGGGTCCGTACCGCTTGACAACTGTCCCTATGGGATATACCAATGCGGTACAGATTTACCAAGCGGACATGTCTTTTATCCTCCAAGACGAGATCCCCCATTACACTTACCCATTCATAGATGACCTTCTGGTCAAATCCGTTACAACCCGGTATCCTCTTCCAGATGGTTCTTACGAGACCATTCCAGAGAATCCGGGAATCTGCCGCTTCATTTGGGAGCATCTCCTTATTGTCCACCACATCTTACAACGGCTACAGAACATTAACATGACGGTATCCGCAAAGAAGTTCGTCCTCGCTGCGCCGGATGCGACCATAGTTGGACACAAGTGTACCTTCGATGGTTGTATCCCGCACGAGAAAAAGGTACAAAAGATCCGTGATTGGCTGGAATGCCAGAACCTTATGCAGGTCCGCGGCTTTCTCAGTGTATGCGGAGTTCTCCACATTTTCATTAAAGACTTTGCTTCCATCGCTCGTCCGCTGGTCAACCTGACACGAAAGGGGACTCCCTTCAAATGGGAGGAGCCTCAGCAGGTAGCCATGCAGCATCTCAAGGACGCAATCTGTCATTCCCCCACGCTCCACCATCTGGATTACAAATCTGGATGGGAAGTCATTCTGGCTGTCGATACATCCGTGATCGCGGTTGGATTCATCTTATCACAGGAAGGGGATGACGGTAAACAGTATCCAAACCGGTTTTGTTCCTTGAGCTTGATCGAGGTCGAGAGTCGTTACTCCCAGGCCAAGCTCAAGCTTTACGGATTGTTCCATGCTCTCCAAGCGGTCCGGATTTTTATCTTCGGAGTTGCCAATTTCTGTAATGACCTAGACTTTGAATCGTTAACACTTGAGGGCAAGACAATGAATAACCAATGTTCAAGGCTTCAAGACTAATCATCAAGTCTGAAGCGAGTGGATAAAAGTAAAGAGTAGAGCGGTATCCTTAATTCATGCTCAAGCCTAAGGCGAGAAGAAAACAAGTGGATAAGACTAAGGGATACGGTAAAATACATGGGTTTAAATACTGGAATGAAAGGTGCACAGACCAGGCTATGAACTACCTAGTAAAGATGAGCGATGCTGCATATGCAGCCATGTGCAGTCAATGCTGTGAGAACAGATACAGTAAGGTAGAAGTGGAGTCATACGTACATCAGCAGACCAGCCTCCCTCTGTCCAGTGTTGTCCAGTGTTGGCCAGTTGACAGCTTGTCCAGTAAGCCCCAGTAATGTACCTAATTGGCAAGCAGTGTCTAGCCTGCTCCAGGTAGCACCCAGCCTGTTCTATGCTGTACCAGTCTGGAGGTGCATACTATTTATATCCTACTTCTGAACATGCAAAACCTCATACAGCCTGTGACAGCACAAGACAGCACAAGACAGAAATGACAGGACAAGACAGAAATGACATAACATTCCACACTACATGACATATAAGGAAAGTCGAAGATCTGAGATTCCAGGGATGAACAACACAGCATCATATCTAATCTAGATCAACCTCGAAACCAGTGGTTGAAGCCATCGCCCCACCACCATTCCTGATTTGGACAAGAACCATGTCAGCAAATGTCAATGGATAACCAATCACATACTTTCCAGCTTTGGCCCACTGAACACGCAGCGCCTTCGTCTTCTCGCGGTGGATGGGACTTGTGTCACATTTCCCCATGAGCCCAAGGACATTGGTGTAGACATCAACGTAGATATCACATTTAAATGTGACTTCCTTTCCCTCGATGGCAACTTCATCGAGCATGAGCTTTATCTGAAATCGGTTAGTCAACATGATTAGCACAATCAGCATATATTCAAGTTACTGCGGTGGCTGCAAGTGCGACGGCAGTACGAGGAACCTCGGCTCCAAATACTTTGGGAAATAGGTTGCCCATGGAGTTTAAGCTGGCGTAGAAAAAATCAATGATGAGGCCGGAAAGCGCAGGGTGCGCAAGGTTGTTCGTGTGACCCTGACAAGACTGTCAGTTTTCCATCACTGGGCATCTGTTACTCACCTCCTCGTCCATTCCATGTTTCAGAAACGCTCCCCGATCTAGGAGTCCCTTGGCGACATCAGCATTGACGGTATGTTGATTCTCGGGGTCCCATTCGTATCGTTCCCGAATGAAGAAACACGCTTTCTTTTTGAGAGACGAGCGCCAATTGCCAATGTCTTCCCAGAGCTGAGATCATGTTAGAAATTTGCATATGTATCGTGTTGAGTACTTACGAGCTTAGTTATATCGATTGTATATTGTGGCCACCATCCTTGTAGCCACATCAGTCAGTCCCAGAATCAATCATAAATGGCACTCACCCTCTGGTATGACCAACCCTTGGCTGCAACGCTCGGTCACGGCCTCGTCCATGTACTCACTGGCCTTGGTGTTGAACTGTGGGCGAATAGGGAAGGAATTGATGGACGCCAGATCGCAATGGGAGAATTGTTTGGCGCGCTCGATGATGTCGCGAATGGCGGGGGGATAAAAATTGAGTTGGGACGGATCTCCATTTCCCGACTGGTTGCCGGACCTGGAAAGGCGGGATGTCGAGTTAGCACGAGACGGCAAGGCGGCCACGGCAGAACTCGGGAAGTCTGCGGGGGCCTCTAATTCCTGCGTCGAGGGACGGGAACGGCTAACAGAGTGGGGACCTTCTGACATCTGGCGGTCCCGGAAGGCCATAAGCTGCGCATTGTCGGGAAGGCGAGGTGGGCGGTTGCGCTGGTGATGCTGAGCGACGACATCCTCCACATCCCCTGCTATTGGATTAGCAAGACACCACGATCAAGTAGTCACTTACTTTGTGCATCACCAGAGATGCCTATCTGGCCGACGGGACCTCCTGACAGGTGTTGCTCATTGTGAGGAATACTTAACGGGAGGTTGCGCTGGCGCCCAGTGTGCTGAGCAGCAATGTCCACATTTCCTGTGATCTTATTAGCACAGTGCCGAGAATCACTATTCTCTTACCTTGAGCACGAAGGTCCACTGAGATCGGAACCTCTATTTCATCTTCTGAGACCGGCTGTGTGTCGTGGGGAATATACAACTGGCGATTGTGCTGGTGGGCTGAATGTTGAACGACATCGTCTATGTTCCCTGCAAACGAGTGAGTAGGTTACCGAGATAAAATATTTACTTACTTGGGGCATGAATCTCGGGTGTCCCTGATTCATCTGCTGCAGCGCGAGTGCAATTTTGGTTGGTCGTGATTGGTGCACGTGGTTGGTGGTCACGTGAGTGGTGTAGTGTGACGTGTTCTTCAACTCCTGAAGTTGTCCTGCTGGCATGCTTGTTGCGAAGGATGGACTCTGCGAAGCGGTCATCTTCGTCTGGGGAAATCTCATCGATTGCAGGCGATCCAACGCAGTGGGAGCCACGGCCCAAACTCGCACCGCTTCCGATATCTGTGCGTGACATTGCAACGCTGTGCGTCTGGGGCGGGAAAGTCGGAAGCGAGCAGAACGATTGGGTTCGGTGCGTTCTAGCAGGCCGTGGGGACTCGGGTGGTGGATGTTTGGCTGACTCCTGGTCTTTGACTGACAGTCTTCGAAATTGACGAGGGGATGGATGTGCGCGAAGTGCTGGCGTATCTGAAAACTGGTTCATCGCGGCTGCAAGGGAAAGAAGTTGAGAGGATCGTCGTTTAGGCTGGGAAAGGTTCAAGGCCAGGTCCGTATCATTGCGTGATGTTCTGTTATCGAAGTTTGACCCACATTCAGATGGACCATGGGAGGTTGGCGCAGTGGATTCGGTGCCAGCATGCAATACGACCAAAGACGACTGGGATGAACTGTAGGAAGGGGAATGGAGATCGAATACAGGAGGGCTATTGCGATACCGTGAATGATTGACGGGAACAGTAATGAATGAACTCACGATGGAAAAGTGTCCTCCTGGAGTGATTCATTGGATCTTGTGCCACTGGTCAACGATTTGATTCCCTGGGAGGGTAGTTTGAACCCGAACCGACCAGTTTGCGACATGGCGAAATTCGGCTGAACTTGGGTCGACCTGGAGGATTCCGCCCAGGAATGGATATGACTCGGACTCTGGTCGTCGCCGTAGGCCACATCAGAGTGAGAAGGTGCCATGGCATTGATTTCCTGCCCTTGGGTTGCTATATCGAGATTTCGAGTAGACTGACGCACGGGCCTCACAGACTGCATGTGTTCGAGCTGTCGAAGGTGTTGGATCAATCCCCCGCTACCTCTTCCGGCCCGCGAGGAGCGTCTTGGCTGGGTCTCAGTCGTGCTGTCTGTAATGTTCAGTAGTAAGAAATTATGTAGAAGCGGCGAGGGAGGACACTCGAACTCACCAGCATGACTCGGAGGTTCATCGTTGAAGAGTTCTTCAGGTCGGAGTCGTTTGGTAGCGACTTCAGCAGTAACCTGGGAAGCTGTTCTTTTGGGAGGCATGAGGGCGGGAAAACGATATGGCTGGACGGATTTCAGCCCTTTTCTCTTATATTCGCAGGCCAAGGAAGCGAGGCAAGCGTTGCCGACAATGAGGCATGACATTCAAAACAACTTGTAATCGCTAATCAGCGGCCCGGGTGACAACAGAAAGCCATTTCTAAGTACCGTACATCACATAATGTAGTCACTTTGTCCCGATGTTTTCGGCCAGCCTTTGTGAAAAAACAGCGCCGTTATCAGTTGGGCCCACCATGGGCCCAACCGAGGAGTATCCCAAGATCATAGGGTTGGCTCGGTTAACCTCGGATCATAATTATCAGCTGGGCCCAGCATGTATTTGCCCATGAGTGAACAGTGAGCTCATTGGCTGGGCCTATTGAACAGTCGAGCAAGTTGCATGGGCTTGCTATCCGTCGGTCAATTGTCTCGCATGGGCCTATCAAGTGAGTGCAGAGAGCGTGCATCAGCAAAACTACAAAAGTTATGAAATGACTGAAGTGACTGGACTGACTGGAGTCAAACAATTCATA
>QFES01007957.1:0-15674 GCA_003316375.1 Tylopilus plumbeoviolaceoides
CGATCCCTTCATCTCCTCCCGCTCGTCAGCTCCTTTGGATCGGATGCTCCGATTCGAGAGTACATGAGTCAGATGCAACGACGACACTCCCTGGCAACGTCTTTGTGCAGAGGAACATTGCAAAGTACATTTCGTCCAACCGGCACAGCCGATCCATTTTCTAACATGGGTTATACAGCCAATTTCATCTCAACGACGACAGCGCGTTGTCCGTCTTTGCATACGCCATAAAGCATCTCGGCGTCCAACACGGTGCGTATCTTTCTCCTATAACGCGACTGTTCCCCGCCTCAAAACTCTCACGGACGTACAGTTGCCATCGTCGGGCACGAGCATTGCGGTGGTGCGATCACGGCGATGAAAGAAGCACGCCGCCCTCCGTACGAAGACCAGCTCGAGCGCCACCACACGCTCTGCGACTCGCTGTACCACTTCGTCAAGTCGCACCGTCTTAATGAAGTGCACGACAAAGACTCCAAGGACCCCAACGATGCTATCACGCGCTGGCTGACGCCGCTCGTGCAGCGCGTGAAGCAGCTCACGCTTCCCCTTGAGGAGGAAGCAGCGCTCAAGATCGTGATCGGGGAGAACGTCCAGATGCAGGTCAACAATGTGGCCAAACTGGATGAGTGGGTACATAACGCAGTCGATAAACGACCGATCTGGGTGCATGGTTGGGTGTACGACTTTTCTACGGGCTCTATCCGGGACTTGAAGATCACCAGAGAAATCGGAGCGTGAGTCTGGGCCTTTGCGGGGTATTCTAAATCTATCGCATGCATGCTTTTCTACTTGTACGAATGCATGAGATATGTCAATCACACAGAAGATCGCCTTGACTTCTCTTCGCTTCGTGTTTCTTCGAGGAGTTCGGGCTTGCGGCCGCCACCTTGCCAAAACCATTGTTTGGTCCAGCCGGATGCATCCATTGACCATAATCTTGTAGCCTCAGTGTACTAGCAAAAAGCGTTGATGGACAAGATCAGACGTCAAAACGAGCCTCGGATGGAAGCGTTTGGAGTACACCCCTTCTGGACGGTCTGTTTAGACGAGGTAAATATATCTCACCGGCAGTCTCGGCGGTGGATAGAATCAGTCCCAGCGTCCGCGTTGCAAAGATAAGAGCCAAGCAATATCAAGAAGCTGGCTATGCCGTGACTCAAGACGCAGTCCAGATCAAGGAATTAGCGGATGCCATGCAAGATTCCAGGGTGGATCACCGGTACAAAACCATTGGACAAAGGGACGTATTGTAGTGACGAAGCAATAACTTGAGTTGGGGAAAGACTCGAACGAGTGCTTGCTTAAAACCGGCACATCGGGACGGTTCGGCCGAACGGTTGAGAGGTAGGCCAGCATTACGGAAGTCCTTTCCTCTGGTCCACTGTCAGGGAGATAAGAGCGGGAGTAAGAGCGGCGTAAACAAGATATTTATTTGCCGTGCGTGGTTCTCACGCATGCTTCATTTTCAGACGAGAATCAAAAGAAGTAAGTGGAGACTAAAACAATGGCAGAAAGGTGCGAGTGCGACAGAAAGAGAAGGGGGAGGGGACATATAAGCGGACGAATGGGCGATGAACTTATCAAATGGGATGGGACTGAACGAAAACAGGGAGAGAGGATGAAAGCATGACAGACAAGCGATGGATGGCCCCGGATCAGCGAACGTCAAGCACACACTGACCCCTGTCTGTGACAGAGAGTCCAACCCTTAATCTCTCTCGCTCCTCTTCATTCTTGCACCCTGATAGCCTCTCAGTCAGATTCCCCATAGATGACGCCAATATAAAATCGATCAGGTTCGTCAGATGGAACGTGCGACCACCGCCCATCTGCGGTCGGCGGAGAATCATGTCCAGGTCTGCTTCTAGAAGTGCAAGAATACCGAATGCGAGCGTCGCAGCGGCGACGAGCATGATGATCGTAATAGCGATGCCATGCGTTTTGGCATGAAATTGCCAACCGATGGTCTGTACGTTCATAGTCCCAGTGATCGGAATGCTCATATTACCAGGAATTGGCTGCCCTGCAGTTATAAACTGACTGATGACGGAAGCACGGACGACCTATTAAACAATGTGTGAGCCCCGTGATTGGAAGTAGGACGAAAGTATTACAGAGCCCATATACTCGAAAATCCCTCGCAGATATTGCCCCTGCGTAAGATTAAACGGCTATACTGGACAAGCGTCGCTAATTTGCTCACCAAAAGTAGCGTGTAGTTACCGTTGAAGCCCGTGGGGTTCAACAATTGCACCACTTCAATAATATCGTCAGCAAATGCGTTGGAGTACAGTCCTTGAGCCAAAAAATATGCTGCCCAAATTACGGAAGCCTGAAGCGAGCCCAATCTCCAAGAAGCATCCGGAAGGAGGACTTGCTCCAGAATATTGTTGACGTTATTGAGACCGCTTTGATCGTATTGCACCTCTACTTTAGTGATCATTGGGGTGACTTGGCAGACAATCGGTAGATTAGGGTTGGCTGCAAAGTAGGTGTTGTTATAGGTCGTATTAGCTGGCGACTGCAGGAGGACCACTCTCGTAGGAAAGAACGTTGAGAACTCGGAGGCCGACGTCAAACGAAATGACTCACAGAAAGACTGGTTCGATGGGCCGGAAAAATTTTGGTAATAGCATACAGAAATCGCGAAGAGTCCGTTACCAATGGGACCGTCGTTAGTCGTCAAGAGATTCACTTCTCCTGTGGCTGAATGCAATATCAGATCCACTACCAAGCAGAGCGCAAGAAGGTACCCACAAAAACTTCCGCTTCCAGAACAGTTCGTACTCCAAGACCAAGTTTCCAGGCTGTAATTAAAAACGCCCGAAGGTGTCTGGAATGTGTGCGCCGCGGACGCACTGTTGTTCAGAGTGATTGTCGGAGAAGACGACATCATACAGGATATATTTGCTGTATATCCCTGCTGCACTAGCGAAAATGACGTGGAAAGTCCCTGGTAGTTCTCAGGCAAAGTAGGAATGCTGGAGAGCTGATATTGGGCCGACGTAGGGTTCACTCCTCCTTGTTAAGTACCATCGTTGTCACACGTTCGTTCCATAAAACGGTCGAATCTGTACTTGCCTGTTGAGGAGTTAAACTGGCCTACGAAGCTAGGGTATCCGGGTTCGAGATAATCGGATATTGCTGATCTCCCTCCCTGAGACAGGTAACCTATGATGTTGGCCACTGCTGAAATATCAGGAATTCACAATAGTCGCACACAACTATTGAGCTCACAAAATCCGAGACTCTCGGGGGTTAGAGAGAAATTCTGGGCTCCTGGGAGGGGGTACGGCACTTCCACGTTGATGATGTCGTCCGCAAAAGCAGTGCTGAGGAAGTCGACGTCTACACCGGACACGGGGAAGCTTCGGACTACGGTTACGGGCGTCAACAAATTCGACCATCTGCAAGGCAAGACGTCAAGACTCAACACGACGTTAGGCCACAAGAAGTTTCACATACGCTGTTATCAGTAAACGGGTCACGGCGAGCCACACCAGCGATAAGAGTGTCCACCACAGCTGACGACGAAATCCCAGAAATGGGGAATTTCGAGCGATCTGTACCCATGGCGCCACCAACGACAAGGGAACTCCTCGATGAAGACGAAACAGTAGCGCGTGCTCGACGGTGATACACAAAAGACTATTCAGCTCGTGAGTGTTGTGCGCGCAGCACGCAACATGGAAAGGGACTTACGACGACCCAATTAATCCTAGTACCGTGGAGATCACGATGATGATCATATTAGTGTCATTTGGATGATTGTTGATCCAGTTTGCCGAGCTGTCACGAAGCGGGAGAGTCTTGACGATTGTGAGCCCCAGAAAGCCCCAAGTGAGGCCACAAAGAGTCGTCTGTGTAGCCATGGCTATGATAATGACCCATGGGGAGAAAATGGGGCGCAATAGTGCAGGTGCAGGAGGCCCCACTTTACGATCTTGGGTTTCCAAGTCGGACATGATAGGCTGAACGGTGAATGGCCCTGATGATTATTGTTACGAGCGTGAACTTGAAGTTCAGGTAGCACGACGATGCGACTCACAGGAAGGATATGGGCGGTTCGCTGGAACTACCAATGTGGAACACGCAGGCGCTACGTGTCGAACTGCGCCGCCCGTTTAGGGCTCTGTTCGACGTCAATGACGTGTTACCGGCCCCCAATTCAGTTTCCTATCTCTCAATGTCCGTCCTACATCCCAGCGAGTAGGTCATCGTCGCCAAAATAAGAACAGTCTGCAGACGAATATGGATGAGGTCTGCCGAGAAGTCGGACTCGTGTCCTAACTTCGGGCGCCATTATGTAATTCATGAATTCTGGGGTTAATTACGACGATAGTAAAAAGTATCTACCCCGGGCCACACCATTCACGTATCACACAAACATCTGCAGCGGGTGACGATCATACACATTTTGACCCTCGCTCAGCTCACCGAGATCAGGATAGAAAGGCACCATCGCGTCTGCTGCGCCGAGGTACAGTGAATTATAGACACGCCAATAGACCTAGATTAGAGAGGAATCAGTAAGGATTGGGGGTAGACGATTGGGCAATACGTACCTCGCGGACTTTACGCGCGGGATGGAACAGGCCTTGCAAGGTATAGCTGAGTAGCACACCAGGACCCAGGGTGACCCGCATGGCCTCGACGGCTTCCATGACCGCACCGATGACGTGCGGCGAGGTTTCAAAACAGTTGGGCCATACGAGGTTCATTAGATGTAACATCGAGTCCTCACAGCCAAGGCCCGCTACGCCGAGAGCCAGATGCTTGACAATGACACTTGCCGTTTGACGGTGGACGAGGTCACGATCAGTCAGTGCGTCTTCTAGCATTGTGACCACCGAGTCAACGTAGTAGGCAGATTGTGGGCCGACGTATTCGAATACGAAGGTGAGTGCCTTCAGACAGCCAGTCCGAACGTTGAGTTCCGCAGTACGATACTCGTTAAGAATTGCAGGAATGCAGGTGAAGGCTAGGAGATAGCGTTAACTTATGAAAACTAGCAGTAACGCGGATTACTTACGTCCGCAGGTCTCAGCTACGATGGCAATGGCGACTGTACTGCAGACACGGCTTTGACGTTCTTGGACACGTAGGTTTGTAAGGAGGACCGAAAGGACATCTTGAGGGCCCAAACTCTTCGCAATGTAACCGAAAGAGTTGACAGCTGCTCGCCGAATGCCCTTCTTATGCGCCTTGAGAAGGTCCAAGAGTTCAAAGCAAATACGCATCCACTCCCGTGCAGGGACAAACTCAGCCCCACGATCAGCTAAAAATAAATTTCAACACTTAAACGCAAGAAAAGATCGATGAGACTCACCAATGCGCCCAATTAAGTTAATTGATGCTTCTTGCACCTTTTCGTGTCGGTTACGAAGAATTGGCGTCATTCGGGGCACTGAACGGGATGGGGTTAGTCACAAAATATCATACACGGGCATCAAAATACTCACAGAGATCCTTGACCGGGGGATTCATTTGGGTCATACCAACGACATTAGCAATCGCACCTTCAGCAGCAATAATGCTACCAAGCGTGTCGGGATACTCTTCACCCAGCTGCTCAAACAAGACCAGACCAAGCTTGCTCAGAAGCTGGTCCTCGCCGCATTGTTTAATGACCACCGCAAGTCGCGTGGTCAAGTCGGCCGCTTGCTGACGAACCTTGGCGCTCTTGTTGTTAAGACGCCAGAGAATCGTGGAAACGATTTGGGTGAGATATGGCTTGACACGGATGCCGAGAGCATTGACGACGGTACCGAAGCCATCCAACATCACTTGATCCTCAGTGGTTTGCTCTTGGAAAGAGTAGATGATCCCATCCACCAGGCGCACCTCGAGACGTTCATCGATATCCGAGGCACCGAGCGTGGCGACGACCTTGGTGATGGTCTCCATAACCATCTTCCGGTACGGCTCTGCCTCGTCCTTCAGCTCATTTACTATCCTTCCGACGATCTCCGAAACACCCGCTTTTTGTGCGAGTTCCACGGTCGTCTCCACAACTTGGCGATAGTTGCGTCTATCCAAAGCCATACGACGAACCCAGAACGACTTGAAGAAGTCGGGGAGAATGTCTTGCTTGATGTACTGCGCTGTAACACCCTCCGTGGCAGCACATTGCTTGACCACTTTTAGTACGATCTTCTTCATCTCTTCGTCGGACGTCTGGAACTCGCGGATGAGGATGACGGTCACTTCTTTAGTATAGTAAGAGGCATATTCGGGGTCCATGAGAGGAATGATAAAGCCGATCGCCTTCAAGAAGGCGGCTAGACCCTTGCCACGGTGCAGACGGATACCGAGCCAAAGAGGCTTGAGAACCTCGTCGAACGACTCGATACCGTAAGGCGCTGCGGCTTCGGCTAGGGCAGCAAGACCGAGCGCCGTCATGGTCCGAACCTTCTGCTGTTCATCCGTGAGACCATGGGCGATACAGGCTACGAGATTCCGCAGATGAGGAAGTACGGCACAGCCCATCATGATGGCGATCTGTTGGACGATTCGGATGCCGGTATGTCGTGCCTGCCACGACTTCTTGCTACGGCAGACGGCCTTGAGAAAGGGGAGTAAGGAAGGGATACCGAGGGCGGATGCGACGACTGAGAATGCGCGAGCAGTCGTATTGCGAACGTACTCATCGGCGTGATCAATATCCGGACGCATTGTCGAGATCATGTGGGCGAGCCCGGCGGCTTTTGAGAGGTTGGATATAATTTCCCGCCCTTCGATACGAGCATAGTAATCTTCGTCAATGAGTAGAGGTTCGATGACAACCAGGATCTTGTGAACGTAGGGGCGGACAAGATCGTCGAGCTTGTATAATACACGGTCGATGACTTTGACCAACAGATGCCGTTCTTGATCTTCCAGGGTGCGTTCCATGAGTAGTGGAAGAATTTTATCAAAGAGTGGACCTGCGCCGAACTCGCGAGCTTTGTCCGTAATCTGGCGGAGAGCAGTCTTTCGGACGGGCGGAGTGCCGTTCTTGATCTTGAGGAGCAGCCGCATGATCTTGCGTTCTTTCATTTCGTCCACAGAAAGCGCGGTCTCGTCCTCCTCCTTCAAAATCTTAGCAAAATACTGGGCGTCCTCCGGCTTGAAGAACGCAAGGTTGCCGACTCCTGGGATTTCAGTGGGCAGCTCGGGTGCGAGACCCGCAGCTGCCGCAATGGCGGCGGCGTCAGACGATTCTTGGATATGGAAACCCCCGACTTCGGTGATAGGTGTCGCCATCAACTTGCGAGGGGCAACCATCGGCGCATAGCCTGGCGGAGGAGTAACAATGACGTACCCTGTGGCCGGCAGAATGGCATCTAGTTCTTCAGCAGTGAGGTAGCGGTTGTGCTTGTCCTCGTGCAAGATACCGGGCGCATTCATGATGATCTGTGTCATGGGCGCATCCGGGACGACAGCGGCTTGATCCCAGCGAGAACGTTTCGGAGTGTCAGCGACGGGAGCTGCGTTTTCTGTCGGGGGCGCATCCCAACGAGACCGCCGCTTCTTCGGCGCAGAGGGCTCTTCGTCCATCGCCTCCGTCATATTGGGGTCGACATTCTCGTCCGTAGGCCCCGCTTCCCATCTCCGCTTCCGCTTTGCACCCGCTGCTTCGCGGTCTCGTTCCCTAGCTTGGGCGAGCTCCTTGGCAGCAGCGAGCTCCAGAGCGACGTCTTCAAGCTCTGAAGCGGGGGGCGTCTTGTCCAAGTCTATCTTCATCTTTCCGTCCTCCCTCTCCTGTCTCTCTTTCTCCTCGATCGCCCTCCGTACACGAGTTTCCTCTTGCTCCAAGCGAGCCATCCTCATCGCATCCTTGTACCCTCCCTCGACCTCAGTGCCTTCTTCGACATGCTTGAACGCATCCGCACTTTCTTGCGCAACGCGATTAAAGCGACGGTTGTGGTACCCGGATTGCCTCGAGGCAATTTGACGTTTCGAGGCAGTTTCGGCAAAAGGGTCGATGTTTTCTTCCTCTGCAAGGTCTGCGAACTCTTGAAGGACCTCCTTTGGCGCGGTGAAGGAGTCGACGAGTCTCGGTGAGTTGGACATGAGAGATGGTGGTGGTTGCAGAGAGAGTCGTTGGACGACGCTGAGTCTGAATAATACAGTGACCAAATATGCATAAATACCTCCTGTCAGTGTGACTTACGGATGAGTCATCGTGAATGAGCGCAGACGGTATGACTCGGACCTGAACTGGGATGTCCTACCTCCGTTCTGTTCTTGCTAATCCCTCCCTGCAGCATCGCGCTCACTGTATCCACCCTCACAATTATGTTCGGTCAGAAGCTACTATTTATACCTTATGGTGTGAAGCCATTCATCCTACAGGCTGTAGAACGGATGTTTCGTGTCGAGTCTCTCGTCACGATCACTTAAGAGAGATCCGGTGAGACCAGATGAAGAGGAGGTTGCTTCTCTATGTATGGAGTATTCCTCATTGAAGCATCATACTCACTACCATCGCCCTGTACTAGCACGAAAACTTGGCAACCTTAGTAGGAATATTAGACAGAGAGATGTGACTAACGATCATCGAAGTTGGAAAGCCAAGGTCAAGTGGAAAAATGCTCTCCAGATACTTGATTTGCTCGGGAGTGAGAACAATTTCCAGCGCCTTCAAGTTAGCTTCCAAGTGCTTGACCTTGCGGCCCCCAGTGATCAGAAACACAGAGTATATTGTGCATGACACTTCTCGCCGGGCTGATCGCCACGGCATTGCTCTTCTTCCTCTGACGTCAACGTGATGCAATGTGCATGACATACAATTACAACCACACGATGAGTATGACGGACACCACAACTTGAAAGCCGAGGACGTCGACACGATGTGATGTAGTACACAACGGACACAACGATGAAGCTGTCGATGCGATACGATGTGCATGGTGACGACGGCCTGACGCAAGAACTTGAAGTACTGCGAGGAGGATGAGGACGTCAACGTCGATACGATGCAAGGTACACAACGGACGCAACGAGGACGAAGTTATTGTCGCATTGACATCAACGAGACACGACGTGCATGACGGAGACAGCGCACCACGATGTGCACGACAACAATGGCACGATGCAACGTGCACGGCAAACGTGGCGATGACAACGGCGCAATGTGAGAGGCACAGCGAGAAGGAACGTCAACATGATGCCCGGGCCACTGGCATGCCTGATCTGTCGGTGGGGACTCACTTGCTTGCCTCATGGAAGATGGCTTCAGTCACAATCAAATCCTGCGTTGCAATGCCGCAGAACTTTTGCATGCCTTTTGCACTTGCCACATTATGGCCCGGCAGGCAGAGTGCCAGCCTGAGAGCGTTACGATCAAGATCGATCGCCTCATCGATGCGAGGAGCACGCCCTTCTTCCTTGAATTCATCGAAGCGAGTTGCTGCCTGTGCAAGCAACAGTGGGACGTCATTTCCTGGTCTAGTGGCAACATGGTGGTTTTTGGGAAATGTCGATACCTGGCCATGAATCGAAAGGTAATGATACACATCAGGCTGCACAGCTTCCACCAATCTATGCGACTAATGCTGCATAACTGGGACAAGGAGAGGTGGGCGCTGGGCACCAATACAGCGCACTAACAGCCTGAGCTCGATAGGTGTCGAGTGACGCATCGTTGGACAAACTGAGACTTGGCGAGGATCTTGTCCACAGCCTGTGAGAGGGTGCGGTAGGTGCAAAAAAGAGCGACTCAAGGACTGCTGCTGCTACAACAGCCTGAGCAACTTGAAGGGCTACGGTGCTGCTACGACCGTCTCTTTGATGAGAGAAATCACACCCAGACGACCGGAAACGCGATACAGCGGTACGACGTGACTCCCACAGCACCATGGAAGACCCCAGAGTCTATCGGGACGAGCGCGACATCGAAACAATCGCACTACAAGGCCAGGAGGTGCTGATCGCGACCAGATCGAGTTGGGACGCATCGAGGGCGCGTAATGCGAAATGCGTCGAATGCGATGCATGGCAATGGATGATGGATGGCGCAACGAGCGCACCACGCCGCAACTTGAAACGAGTCGAAACGGAGGCGCTAGCTGGATACCATATGGATCAGCATGAGCAGCGCAGTGACGCAATGACAGAGCCATCCACACCACCTCCCAACCATGCCCGACAACCTCACACCCATCCGAACCCCACTACGTCGTCGAGGTCGAATCAAAACGCGACCTAAAAAGGTCAGCTACATCCAAGTGTATGGATTGACTCACCAACGCGAACGGCCGTATCGGTACCGTATCGGGTAAGTCAGACGCACAGTTCCAGGACCGGGGGAGTGTCTCATACTCACCACGGACCCCTGAGACGTCCTACAGGCCGATTGAAGAGTCAAGCACGACCTTGCAAGCAGCGAGCACATAGGACACCAAATCGGGCAGCCGTGCCAGCGCGGCGCGACAAGAGTCACAAGACGCGGCACGCATTGGCATTTTATCACGTGATCCGACTCTCACGCCACGTGCAACGTGGTACCAGCTGTGCTCCTTCTCCCCCCCAATATGGCGGAATATCTGCACAAATAATCCATCGCGAAACCCGCCGCATAAACAAACAATCCGCCAAAAACAAAGAAAAGTCTGCTGTGAAAACAACCATATGATGCTACTATAGCTATGGCAGAACAGGATGAGGCACAAATATTAAATCCATTGTGAAACCTGCCACATAAACGAACAACTTGAATGTGCTGCAAACTTGAAAACAAACAACTGTCTGCTGTGAAAGAAACCACTGGCAGTCTGCTGTGAAATTTGTTGCATGCCACAGGAAGTGGAACAAGATTGACTCAGAGTAGGCATTGAGTGATTGAGTAAGCATAGTCTGAGGATACAATGATTAGTACTATGTCCAAAGTAAGGACACCTTGCACAAGGCTGCTGCAGATCTCAGAGATGAATACTCATCAGCACATCAAAAGGCTACTGCTCGAAGGTGGTGAGCGTGTTGTCCGATAGTCTAGCAAACCATGTGAAGTCATATGGAACCTGGACATCATGGCCATCAAGTTGCATGAAGGGAGGAGAGTAGAGAAACAAGATGAACCTAAACAACAAGTCCACTAGTCCAAGGCCTAGACATCAAGGCCATTGGTTGCAAGTATGAAAAGACGAGACAGAAAATGAAGACAAACCTAAAAAGTGATCTACCAGTCTAAGCACTCATCTGCACTAACAAGATAAAGGAGTGTAGCAAAAGCCTGAAAAAAGTTGCAGAAAAAACTGGTCTTTGATGATGTCGTTGTCATTGTCAATGTTGAGATGCTTAGGCAAGGACATTGAGGTGCACCTTGGAGAACCCATTGGCCCTGATGTGCTGGAGGAGCCACCAGAACGGGGGTGGCATAGGTCATATTGGAGGACTTGGTCTTACCAGAACCACCTGTAAGCATGCCACCAACTTGAATATGGCCATGGATGTCAGTGATTATTGAGCCTGAATTGCCAGGTTCTGAAAAGACTTCCAACTTGCTGTCATAGTTGATTATCCCCCACTCCATGGAGGTCTGATTGACTGACATGTCGGTGAAGTAGTTGTGAACAATGGAGAAGACGCTGTAGGAATCCAGTGGATCCTATGGTTGTAGAGAGTCTTTTCACAGGTTTCTAGGTGTTTCCTAACATGTCCCTCAAGAGTCCCTCTGCCATCTGTGTCTGTCCCATGTGATCTGTGAGTTATCCATTTTTATCCATGCTTATCTGGATGTTTCCCATGCTCTGGATATTCCAGATTCATGTTTTACTATTCGTTCATGTCCGGATCAGTTGGTCAATGCTCATTTATCTTGTTCTGGACTACCCTTTGTTAGTGTGACATTGCTACTAGTAGACAGTCCCTAGTGCGACGTGCAGGGACGTTTCTGTTATTTCCAATAGAGTTAGACAGTCTGGGTATGCCCAGACTATAAAGCCTTGTCCTCAGGACTTAAAATATATCTTTCAGTTTTCCATCTGAAGATCTCCTGCCCGTGTGCAGGATCTTTCTCGTTTTTGTTGACAGTGCCATTGCCAGTGCTGTTCGTATCTGGAATGCATCAGCAAACCCCTTATGTAATGTGCAACACTGTACAGCTCTGTACAGTCACACTACAGTGCCACAATGTTACAGATAGGTCCCCCTTTGTACAGTGCTGTACAATGAGTTACAATGAGCTAAAATATGGTTATTTTCATGTTGTGTTCAAATCTGATGTCTGTAGTGCATCTGTGATATGTCTGTAGTGAACTGTAGGTCTGTAGCCCCTGTGTGAAACAAAGGGGTTTGCTGATGCCCATCTGTGTTTCCAGACTCTCTCTCGTTCTCATGTTTCTGTCCAGTCAAGCATCCATGCACCTCATCTTGGGCCATTTCCTACTCTCTTCTACAACATTCCCCACCAGTTTCATGCTCTCTCTTCGTCATCCACATTCTGGACTTGTGTTTCCACACTTTCCCGCACATCAGAAATGTCAGATTCCCTCCATTAGTGCCTGAATATGTGGAGTGTCATCTTCCTACTCATAGGAAACCACCCAGAATCCCTTGGGACGAATTCCCTCGCACCCTGTAACGACCTAGACTTTGAGTCGTGACGCTCGAGGGCAAGACAATGAATAACCAGTGTTCGAGGCTTCAAGACCAATCGTCAAGTCCGAAGCGAGTAGATGAAGTTAGGGAGCGGTATCCTTAATTCACACTCAAGCCTAAGGCGTGAGGAAAACAAGTGGATAAGACTGCTGTTTATCGTACTGTACATGGGTTTAAATACTGGGACGAAATGAGCACAGACCAAGCTATGAACTACCAGGTATGGATGAGCGATGCTGCATACATAGCCGTGCGCAGTAAAGGCTGTACTGATATAAAAGTGGAGTCATACGAAGAGCCAGTAGAAAAGGATGAAGAGATCATACGATACGTTAGCCAATGAGAAGGGATGAAAAGGGATGAAATCGTAACACTACCCCCCTCTTAGATTGAGTTGTCCCGACAAGACTCCTAATAAGCTTGTCCAATCCGTTGCCAGGTATGGATCACCGTTTAAGGCGACTCAGCTTACCAGTTGCCCCACTGACCTTGGTTTTGTCCATTAACCGGTACCTCGTTGTTCATGTCCCATTGATCGTTTTCATAGTCTGGAGGGGGGCGTTTGATCAACTTGCCCCAGCTCTGTTTTACTCCAATTGCGGACCATTCAACAGTAGTTACCATTGAGAAAGTGAAAACATGCCAAGGTCCCACCAATAGGGAGACAAGGATGGGGGTTTGCATACGGGCAGCTTCCTGGACGATATTAGAGGCGCAGATGGTGAGGGCATGGGTTAGGATGTAGACTAGAGTGGATATGAAGGCAATGGTCGCGCAGACGAAGAAAGCGATGAGAGACATGGTTGTGGAGGGAAGACGCTGGAGACGTCGAGGATGTAAAGCGGATTATATATCTCCTTCGAAGTCTAGCCTCGTGGCGTGAAAATGTGTAGCGGTGTCTATAGAATAGTCGTGGAAAAGGGCGGTGAAGTTGGAAGTTGAAATTCCTTGGAGTTTGCATGGTGAGGATGGGTTTTCTTTATGGAAGTCAGATATTGCCTTTTCGGCGTTAGCCAAATTAGCTACTGGTTCCCATGTACAATCTGTTTCATCCCATCCTTTCCAGTGTACGAGATATTGAAGTTGCCATCCTTTCATCCTTGATGCTACAATCGCCTCAACTTCGTACTCCTCATGTCCTTCTTCCGTGATTACGATTGGGTCTGGGCAGAGGGTTGGCTGTCCTTCTAGAACTTCTCAATAGGGTTTGACGCGGGAAACGTTGACCGTTGGATGGATGTGAATGGATTTAGGGAGGCGTAATGTGACGGCGTTAGGTAGGATTTTTGTGATGGTATAAGGTCCGATCCATTTTTGGGTTAGTTTCCACGCTGTATAAGGGAGTTTGAGATGTTCCGTGGAAAGCCACACCTGATCTCCGATTGCGTAATCTGGAGCTTCGCTTCTTTTTTGTTCCGCAGAGCGTTTCATCCTTTTTTGGGTAGCCTTGAGGACTTCTTTAATCTCCATGTGGGCTTTTCCAGCTTCTTTTCCGAATTCTCCGGCTGCCGATTTGGCATTGCCTTCGAAACCTAAACGGGGGTGGTAATTTCGGGTAATAGCGAAAGGAATAGTGCCGGTGGCGGAAGTGAGGGCGTTATTGTGCTGGAATTGGGCTAATTTGATCCAATCCACCCAAGCTTCCTGTTTCTTTGCCATGTAAGCACGAAGGTATTGTTCAAGATCTTGATTGATCCTCTCGGTTTGCCCATCGGTTTGGGGGTGGTATGCCGTGGAGAGCCGTTGCTCGATCCCGAGGAGTTTATAGAGTTCGGAAGTAAAATCTGAAATGAACTGAGGTCCACGATCTGAAACTATGGTAAGAGGAAGTCCGTGAATACACCAAACATTGTCCCTGAAGATACGAGCCAAGTCCTTGGAGGACGTGGTTTTGACACAAGGTACAAAGACCACTTCTTTAGAGAATCTGTCCATGACAACACAAATTGAGTCATATGCAGATGAAAGAGGAAGTCCAGTAATGAAATCAACTGATATATCTTCCCATGGATGCTTCAGAATAGGAAGAGGAATGAGTTTTCCTGCCGGTGCCTTTTGCTTACCCTTCGTAAGGGCACACGTTTGACAAGAATCTACGTAAAGTTTTGCATCTTTAGTAATGCCAGGCCACGTGAAATATCGTGAAAGAAGATGGATAGTTCTTGCTTGACCAGGATGGCCAGCGATTGGAGAGTCATGACATATGGTCAATAGTCTCGTTCGTAAAGAAGGAGGGACAAAAACTTTTCCAGAATCATTTTTGAATATTTTTTCCTCATCGTTGAAGGTGAAACCTTCTACATCCCCTGAGATCTTTTGTGATTCAATGGTAAGTTCGTCGTAAAAGGAAGAAGATAAGGAAATGTTATTTGTCTCGGTGATTTCTGGAAAAATAGTGATGTTAGTATTGTGGTCTGTGACCACATCACCATGATCTGGTCTCCTTGAGAGAGCGTCGGCTCGACCATTTGTTGTTCCTGGCTTGTAACACATTGTATAGTTAAATTCTTGGAGAAGTGCATGCCAGCGCGCTTGTCTAGGAGATAAGGTTTGTGGCTTTTGCCAATATTCCAGGTTTTTGTGGTCCATCCAGATCTCGAAAGAAACTCTTCCTATAAGGTAATGGCGCCACTCTTTTAGAGCTCGAATGACAGCCAAGAGTTCTTTGTCATAGATCGGATAGTTCCGTTCTGCGCTATCGAAGGAGTGAGAGATGAACGCCGTTGGTCTCCACAAACTGTCTTCTCCTTTTACTGACAATACACCTCCTGTGGTGATATCGCTAGCATCAGTTTCTACTCGCATTTCCTTTTCCTGGTCTGGGTATGCAAGAAGGGGTGCTTTGGTAAAGCATTCTTTAAGGTTGTTAAACACCTTTTCTTGTTTTGGTCCCCACGTTGACCTGCACGCAATGAAATACGTGCGGAAGTCATGAAGAGTCCAAATTTCCCAATGAACCAACCACCTGATCTTCTTGATAATATAGGGACAAGTAGCTCCCAATGTGATCTAATTATCACAATTTTCCCAGATTTTTCCAGATTTTTCCCATTGAGATATCAATGAATCTTCATCCATTGATACTATGT